>WUQG02248185.1:0-20477 GCA_011317285.2 Androctonus mauritanicus | reverse complement strand
TATAAAAACATAAGTTGTACATGCAACCCCTGTAAAAGACAGCAAAACCCACATTAACATTTAACAAATATAGTATCATAAGTTTAAACACTTTTCCATTAACATAACATTTCTGGGAAAGTATTTAATATAGCATTAGTGAGATGCAGAAATACCTTGTTTTTATTTGCTTAATTTTTCCTCTGGTGGTCATGAATTATTTTCAGCCATTCACAGACTATCCCAGTAATTTGCACAAAATTATGATTAATGTATAGTTTTTTTTGTTACAATTGATTATAAATCACAATTTATTACATTCATTATGAGACTAATAGACCTATCAAATTATACACTTTTACACCCTTTTTTCTTGAATAGAAAACATTTTGAGATTTATATTTATATGAAATTTTTGTTTTACTCTGATTTAAATTTAGCCAGACTTTAGCTTGATTTAGAGAAATTTAGGTTCACTGACTGATAAGATAATATGTTTATTAACATATCTCCCTATCAAGATTGATTTTAACACATGCAGGAATAGCTTAGATTGCACATGCAGAAGACAGTAGCAAATTGTCCAAGGAATAAGAATAAGACATCCTTGTTCCCTTACAGTAAACTCTGCCTCTACACCATTAGTGATTTTTAAACCACTGTTATGTAAGGGTAGGATTTACTGCAAGGAAATCAGAGCAGATTTGTCTGTATACCAGACTAGTTTGTGCTTAATACTGCATCCAAATCTATCCTTCATGCTGGGAAAAACAACAATGAAAGGTCTGAAGAAGCTAAATCTAGGCACCATGTAATCCTTAACCATCTCAAGAATGTGATTGTGTGTCTTGTCCGATTCAAAAGATAAATGCTCCACTTTATGAATCCAAGAAATCCTTCTCCTATACAATGCAGCCTATAATAATCCTCCCAGGTATTAGTCTGAACATATAAATACAATGGGGAAATGTCCAAGAGGACTTTGAGAGTAACAATAGGAAGAGTCTTCATAGTGTCTGTAGCCCTTGTCCTGGTCTGTCCCTCAGATAGGCCATCTTTTTGAATTTTTTAAGTTTAGACCTGCAAGTTTTTAACAAACTCTTTACCATCAAATAATTGCAGGATAAGTAATAATAAATCTCATAACCATTGTGTATATCCAGTACAACAACTCTAGTTTGAGTCCCCCATGTCTTACCCAAAATACCTACAGGTCCAGAAAGCATTACAAGCCTTCATAACAATAGTCTCTAAGTGGTTTCCAAGTCTATCTCTTGTCTAGCATAATCACAAGATATTTGACTTCAGTAGAAAACTGCAACCTTTTATTGAAGAGTGATTGTTTAGAAAGTTCATCAACTGTCTTTGTGTAAAAGTTACAATCTTTGTTGGATTAACAATTAATTCAACTTTATCACACCATGTAGGAACTGTATTGAGAACTGTCTGAAATATCTCAGATATAATCCTGGGAAATTTTCCCATCACAATGATGACTATATCATTGGCATAGCCATCAGTGAAGGAATCTTCCCATCGAGTGAACTAGGATTAATCAACTAGGGTTCATTTACTACCAGGCACCATAGCTATCCACAGGGAAGAGTAGCTCCTGTCTATGAACATCCCAATTTCCTTCTCATAGAGTATACTGTAAACAACTCTAGGCTTCAACATGGAACCAATCCAGTGTATAGTTGTTGAACAGATTCTATGTTTGATTGTTTCAAGACTAATCTGCTCAAAAGAAGTAGAATTAAAAACCCCTTTGATATCAAGGAACCACTGCATGCTAAACTAGTGAATCATGTTATTCCATTCTCTATTATAATTTACATTTTCTTAAATATATAAAAATATAAAATGAACTACTATAATCCATAAAAAATTTGAGTATGGACAGTCACTGAAAAGTCAAATTAAGTTTCATTAACTATTTGAAAAATTGCTTATTGAAATTCATATCAAAATTCTCTGATTTCAAAATTATTATTTTCATATGCTTAATTTTGAATATTTATTGATTTTAAAAATTTATTTTTTAGGATTCAACTCTGTTTTTTTGGAATTATGATGGAAAACTTTTACGAAAGGAAAGATGTCATTCTGTGAGTATTGTAAATTTAAATATTGTGTATTATTTTATGTAGTAAGTTTCATGATTTCAAATAGTTTGATCTTATTTATTTTATTTATGTATTTAAATATCACTGGCTTCATATCCTTCATAATCTCTACGGAATATGAACAATGATTTTTGATATGAATTCAAAATCAACAAACACATTGAAAATACTAAATGAATTTCAAAAATTATTCCAAAATTTATTATAAGATATTGATGCACATATTTGAAATGCTCTTTGTCTTTAGAAAATGAAAATGAATATATTGGTTATAATTTTATTGCTTATTGCCATATAAAAGAATATACTAATTTATGCAAATTTGTTATAAATAAATTTATGTAAAAAATTTTGCAATAAAGTAATTAAGTAATAATTACTTTATTACGTAATTATTTAGTAATAATTAAGTATATATTGCAATACTGCAATCTTACATGATGATACAGATATGGGACCATTTATTTGGAATGCTTGGGATCTAAGTTTCTCAGATAAGAGGTTTTTCTGGAATTTGGTGTATTTCATCTAAAATGTACTATAATATTTAAAAATTACAAAAAATAAATAAATACTTGCTCTGCATTCATAATTATGATATTTTGGTTTAGATAATATCAATTAACACTTTATAGAAATAGAAAACATTTTTAGTAAATTAAAAGAGTAGATTCAAAGTAGAGATGTGTGATTACACAAATTTTTGAGTTGAACTTTACAATAAACTCAACTCTTCAAGTCAAGTTTGAGTTTTATCTTTAATATTAATTATTAATGATGATAAAAGTTGAATTTTGAATTTATTTAAATGTTCCTTCACAACACAAGAAAAAGTCACTAGTATTTAAGTTTGATAAATACTAGTAAATATATATATATATAAAATTTTATATAAAAATTTAAGTTTATAAATTTTTATATAAAATTTTATAAGCTTAATTTACTAATAAATTCATGTTTTCCCATGATTTTAAGTTATCATTAATAATATAGTATTTTAATGGTAAATATTGAATATGTAAATTCAACTTTAGGTTTTGATAAGTAGATTAAAATAGCCTGAAAAAAATCTTTTTGACTCAAATACTCTTAATTTTATTAAATATATCAGAGATAAATATGAGTCATATTCAGGTAAAACACCATGAATATGGCTCATATTCTGCAGGAGAAGCAGAATATGAGCCTATCCCATATGCGATGAACCATTATAAAGTCACTAAGCTGGCCAGGAAGACTAAGAAGAAATTGGCTTATAAGAGATACCCGACACTATACAGACAGCTTAGAAATGAGAAAGACAGAATCAAAAGTAAACAGCATTCTGATGTATATAAAATACCAGTGAGGAACAACAAAATATGCAGAAAGAAAGCTTACATAGGAGTGATGACTAGGACACTCGATCAAAGGTTGAATGAACATAAAAAAGATCTTCCCAACAGGAAACTGAGTACAGCATTAGCAATGTGTGCATACGAGAATTATATATAAGCTTGATTGGCATGAGGCGAAAGTAATAATGCCCTTGAGAAAAGAAAAGCATTCAGTCTTAACTGAGGCCATGGAGATTTACACCAATGGGATGAAAGAAAATCTTTTGAATAGTCACCCAGCACAAGACTTGCCAGCACCTTGGAGGTTTCTTCTAAGTAAAACAGCCTGTTAACCTTGTCTTTAATAATTTGAATTGAGGATTGTATAGCTCAAACTTTATATCACGAATTTAAAGCATTAGAACTTCAATTTAATTTTTTGTAGTTGTGTTCTTTAAGTTTTATGGTATTATTTTTGCTTATTTTACTTAATTTTAGCTTGCATTATCTCAGTTGTTATTTATGTATTTAATTAAGTTTGTTTAATTTGTGTATCTATGGTAATATAACGTTCTCGGAACATAATATTCTGAGAAGAATTTGAAAAGTTTAAGTTATTGTATGTTGACTAGCCTGAGGATGGTGCATAATGCATCAAAAACGTTCACAATAAAAATGAAATAGAATTTACATCTGCTTAGTGGTGCTTTTTTTGACTGAATTATTGTAATTTAAGTCCTTTTACAATACTATCATATTTTGCCGAAAGAGTTATTATATCACTTCATATAAAAAGTATGTAAAAATATTTTTTATATACAGTATAATACATAAAACAAAATCAGTGAAAATGATAAATAAAAATAAATTATTATTTTAATATTAAATGAAATAAATATTTGAAAAAAATTCAGTTATCAGATTTAAAAAAAAATTATTTTTACTTCATTATAAATATTTAAGGTAATTGACTTTCTGCTAACTGCTATTAAACATCATTGATTAATAGGAAAAGTTAAACTGATATTTCTATCTTTGTTGTGATTAGTTTAAATGCTGTGACATCATGTGATGATTATTTTTGGAGAAAACTCTTAGTATACAGACTATAATAATATAAGAGAAATAATTTGATCAGGACTAAAAAAATTTCATTTTTTAATTTTATTTTATAAAAATTAGATATAATTATTAACTCTCTAATTAATATTTATAATTAATAATTAATAATGAGTCTTCAGCACTTGTTTAAGTGAAAAAAAATTTATATTTTAATACTTGTTAAAGATCTTTCTGCTTAATAAAGCCATCCTCAGTAACTACAAGTTTAAAATTAATCAAATACAACAAATCGAATTATTTGAATACAAGAACTTGTAAAAAAAAATTGTAAAAAATATTGTTAAAATAAAACATTGTAAAAAACAGTTTAAAATTAAAATAAACAATAAAATATAAAATAACTTTTAAATATTATAAATATATAAAAGTATATAAAAATATAGTGGAAACATTGTTTGTGCTTATTATTAATAAAGAATAGAAATTAATTATTATAAAGTATCCTATAGGGTTGGGATAGTTTTTGGGAGTTGTCATTAATCACATGGCACTTAGTTCAGTATTGTTTTATAACCATAGCTTTAGTATATCTAATTAATACTTCTAATAAGAAGCAAAAGTATGTAACACATATTTAATATTTATAATTTTTATTTCTTTTCTAGGATGGCAGTATATGGAGTTTGGATATAAATTCAGACTGTACTTTAGCTGTAAGTTTTGTGTTTTAATATCACATTCACTTTATTTAAAATATTTGTTTACAATAAAAAAAATATCCTTAATTTGCAACTCTGTATAATTTTATAAAAATTTTAAATATTAAATCCTATCCATAATGAAAAAATTGTAAAAAATATTGTTAATAAGAAAAATGTTATTAGCAAATGTTAAATAATAACAGATACAGTTATATTAAAAGATTATCACATGTACTTGTTGATTACCAGTCTAACAACAGTATATAGATGAAAAGTGAAATATTCAATCACAAGCTCCTAAAAATTGATAGGAAATTTATATATCAGAAGCACACATTTTGATGTTTATGGATAATTGTCCATCCCAATAATAATGTTCCTGCATTAATCAATAACAAAATTTTGTATATTTCAAAAAACTCCACCTCCAAACTGTGACAACTGGACCAAGGGGATCATCCATTCTTTTAGATGCTCTACACCTTGGTTCTCACATGCTTATAAATATCCACAACAAGCCAAGTGACTTATAAACCAGTTGATCTCAGAGGTGCTCTGCAAATGATTTTTGATGCATATATTGCTATACAAAACTGCTTTAGGAAGTCTGGATTCTCATTACTGGAAAATGATGTTTTTCATGATGATAACAATAGTTCTGCAGCAGATGATAGTAATCAGTTTCTTATACATTTGCTTGTGGATCAAGAAACCTGGAAAATATTTACTAAAGCTGATAATGTCACAGTTGAAGACTATTTTGTGTGATGAAAATGCATTAATAGAAATGTGGCTTACTGATAAAAATATTATACATAAAATTACAAATGCAAATGTAGGCCAGGATGAAAAAAATGGAGTCATATCTGAGGAAGAAGCTGAAGAGAGTACTTCAGCTAATGTTGAACTCTGTAATACTGAAGAGAGTACTATAGAGTGCAACATTAGTTGAAGTTTACAGTGCATTGAAAACACTAAAACTCTTTTAAAAATTCCAATATTACTTAGAATGAAACTGTTTCTGACAATCACCATAAAATTGATGATGTAATTACAGATTATTTGTTAAAGAAATGTAAGCCTACTGTTCAGAAAAAAGAACAATCTTCTTAAAATTGAAAAATTTCAAACTAATATAACTTGTTTTATTTACTGTCAAATTAAACCCACTATAGAACATCAAAATTTATGATCATATTACACCCTCACAAATTTGTTAAACATATCTAGTCATCTTTTTGATGGGTACCCGTCTATAACAAACCCCCTATATAACAAACTAAAACTTTTAATTTCTCTGACAAGGGAACATCGCACCCGATGTGTCTGGGGTTTTGCCGATATTTTGTCATCTGAAAGAGCATAAAGAGTAGATGAAGAATCACCCTTATATTGGGGGCCAACGCTCTAGCGTTTTCGAGAAAATCGCTTTTGAAATTTCGGGAATTTTTTGTTTTACTTAAATAGCGAACGCTCGGACATTCGACTAGATGTTGTAGTGGCGTAGTGGTTACGTCGGGGTTCTGATGGTTGGAGGATGTAGGTCCGATTCTCCGTAGTTTGTAAATTTTTTTCTCTTTTTAATGTTTTGCACTTTTTAAAGTTTACATTATATTTGGATTTTTAACAATTATTTAGCAATTTGTAGATAATTATTTCAAATGTTTTAAGCGAATTACAAATATTACATAAAATAGTAGGACATAACTCTTCACAATAATTATATAGTGTATTCTGGAATATAACTATACATTATTTACGTAAAAGATATACTTTTACTTATTGTCAGGATACTACTATGAAATATATATACAATATATTCTAAAATTCTTCGTAATTTCTTTTCTGTTTATAAGCCATCTATTATCAATATTTTATATTTTTAATATCATATAATTTTTTATAATCATATATTAATATTGAATATAGTAATTGAAAAAACTTTGAACTTGTTTAAATCTGTAAATAGAAATTACAATTAATATTTAAAAGATTTTTTTTTTTTTTTTTTAAATTATACAATTTTCCTTAAACAGGTTGAATTCCTTTATTTGGCAACTCTTCTAGTCTGGCAATATTTATAAAACGATGGATAAGAAGGTAATTAAAAATAAATCATTTTTCTTTTATTTATATATAGGTAGTCCTCAACTTAAGATTGAGTTTGATTCCAAGAATTTCAAACTGAATGTCTGAAGTCAGAAATGCCCAAAATTTATAGATTTCCCACTATCAATATTTATTATTATACTCCATTTTATTTTAATAAACTTAACAAATAAAATTACAAGAACCAGACATGAAAAAGATGCTTTCTGTTTATCAGACTATTGGGCCAGGAAATGAAACTTAGGCCAATTGCATTGACAAATAAAAATTTATTGATGACATTGCTGTTATAAGTAAGTCAAGGTGGGTCATAAGTCGAGGACTATATATATATTGAAAGCACTTTTAAATTTGTATTTATTTACAGAAGACTGAAATAGATATTTCCAGTTTTATAATCTCATTTTATAAAATTTAAGGCCTAAGCATAATGTTATAGTTAGATTAAAATTTTCGTATTATCTAAATTCCCAAATCTGAATATATTCAAATCCATTGAGGCCAGATTAGAGGAATTCAATCTATAATATGAAACTTTATAATATAGCTTAATACTTTGAAGATTATGCCTAAGTCTCACATTGGTATATTTATTATGATGACCAATCTCAACTCTGAATTAGAATATATATAATGTTGTTATAGCCATATATGATCTATTAATCATTGTTTTATAAACTATTAATTATAGATTAATATAACTGATTTCATCTGGAAACAGATTTTTATAATTCTTTTTTTTTAAAATAGTAGGAAAAATTCAAAACAGAAATGCATAATATCAGTTAATCAATATTATAATAAATTTTAATTTGTTAAGTAAATATTAATAGATTCCAAGGAACAATGATTGAAAGTACATAATATAAAATTGTACCAGGATTTTGAAAATTGCTGAAAAAAATCTTCATTTTAACAATTCCTTTTATTATATAATGTTTGAAAATTAATATGTTCATAAATAGTTCTATCATAATTGATTAGATTTCACTATAAAATATCTTTATTTCAAACTTAAAAACATGATTTTATTTATAATTAATTATTAATTATAGAGAACAGTTTCATAAAGCATTTTTACAATTAAATAATGAAAAACATCCATCTGCAACTTCAAATCATAATTATGTTCTTCACAGTATTAAAAAAAATTTTTTGAAAATTTAAATCCATGCTATAATAAAAGTTAAATTAAAAATTATTTTAAGCATATCATGTTGATATTTTTAATATATAATTTTTCTAGATATAATAAAGGATTCTTTAACTGCATATTCTTCAAAGGATGAATCATTTCAAACAGTGATCTTATTTGAATGTCGAGGATTAGAACCTTTTGATTTTTCTCCTAGGGTAAATATATTTCATTATTATTTCAATTTAATGTTTATATGAATATATTTTATGTAAATAATTAAAAATTTAAAGTAATTTATATGCATACTATTATTTTTTCTTTCCTATCCAACAATGATGAACCTTTTTTAATTATCAATAGCATTTTCAATTCAATTCTGAAATTTACCAGAATTTGATTTTATTTTATTTATTAAAATAATTAGAAACTGTATCATATACAATATCTTTCACATAATTTGCTATTTTTGACATATTTTTAATATAATGAAATATATAATTCTGATTAACCAAGGTGGTCAGGAAATGAATTATCCTGGATAATATACAAAATACTAAAAAAAAAATCAAATACATATACATACATACATACATACATACATACTATGTGTGTGTTGCAAATATTTTAAAATCTATTTTAAAATTATGAATCAATTTTAAATGTAGCACAAGTGACATTCAACATTTTTTTAGAATTTTTACAAATAATTTTGTTGTTTTTATAAATATTTTTCTTATAGTTTATGATTAGCTGATGATGGTACTGAGTACTGAAAACATTTCTGAGTAAAAAGTTCTTTTGGATGTTTACTGCAGAAAATGCTGTTTTATAGACTTTGATTATCTAATCTTTTATCAATGATAATGGCAAAAAATAAAAATTTTTTAATATCCATATGGCATTAATAATTTATTATAATAATTTGCTTGATTTTAAAAGTATGTTTTCACTTCCTTAAATAAATAAAACATTGTTTAATTCATAAAACTATTGATTTTATTAGTCTTTACTTAATTTTATTATGATCAATGTGCATTTCTGAGAATGGAACTCCTGATTTTTTTACAATAAATCAAAATTAAATTTCTCATATATAAAGAGTTATTACTTTATAAATCCATTCAAGAACAAATTAACTTAAAAAGGCAAGAACTACCTGGGTATATCTCTCTTAATGTATACTACTTGTTAATGTGTTTTTGCTATAATGTATAAACATACTATACTTCTCCTCTTTCCCTCACCTGCATGTCACCCACTTCTCTTCTGTCGAAAGTAGTAGCTGTATTTATTTTCTTAATAAATCATGGAGAATGGAGGACCTCAGATCTGTAGAAATAACATTCAAGTGGATCGTTTTTCATGCAAAAGTCTCACCTATGACTAAGTACGGAGTGACATTTTCCAGAAGGTCCAAAATTCCATGTCTTTACTCTTTTTGTTATATAAAACTTTTTTTTTCTATTAATTTTGACATCCAAACTACGTTTGTGTGTGTTTGTGTTTGTGTGTGTTTGTGTGTGTGTGTGTGTGTGTGTGTGTGTGTGTGTGTGTGTGTGTGTGTGTTTATGAAATTGGTCTGTTAAGACAGCGCGAAATAGGTCAACTTCCGTTTATCTGTACATTTAACTATATATATTCATATTTATTTTATGGAGGTTTTCTGGGACCTCACAATTTTTATAAAATATAAAATAATAATAATTGTAGCAGCACCTGCTACAATAATTATTATTATTGTTTTATATTAATTTTAATAAACTTCTTGGGAAATAAATTGCATCATTAAAATATTCGTACATAAATGATGTAATTATTCACTTAGAAGTTTTGCGAAATTTAAATTAATATAAAATAACTATTCTCTATCAAAGTTTTACACCATGATATTAATTATTTCATATTCTGTTTGACTATAATTAACAAAAATAATATTTACTATATTTATTCGATTTATGGATTCAGTTATGTAATTTTTCTCTCTTTTGATTGATATAAATAGGGATGTGGAAAATTATTCCAGTATTATTGTAAATAATACTTGCAAAAGCTGATTTATAGGGCAAAGTTTATTTAAAATACTACAGAAAATAAACACAAAAAATGTGTTTCAGATTTTAATTTCTTTTCTTCTGTTCACATAGAATGTTGTTAATGAAGAGTAAAAGAAAAAAATATGGAATAAAAAATTTATTTGTGATAAATAATATCTTAATGTTGTTAAATTTACTTGAACAATGATCTACAAAAGCCTTTGGTCGAATTAGTATTATGTCATGATAAAAGATGACTGCTTCCACTATTGTTGTATTTTTACAACTAAAGTTGAATAAACAAGAATTATTAATAAATAATAATTTAAATGGAACTAACATAAAAATGAAATAATATAATGCTTTGTGAAACAGTTGGAAAATATTTGATTCTTTATAAATTAGACTTAGAAATTCATTGTCAACTTTTTTCTGGAATCGTCTAAGCCCTTTTATAATGTAATTCTTACACTCATGTAATGTATTTCAGATTAATGTATAGGTTTCCCAGTCTCAGTATATTATAGTGGGGTATACTCAAGTTCTCTGTTTAAGGATTCCTGAGTTCATTTTTTTTAAATATGAAATATCAAAAAAATTAAAAATATGAATAACATTATTTTATTTCAATTAATAAACTCTCATAAAAAGCCATTTCAAACCACAAATGTAGCTATACAATACGATTGGATTGGATTTTTAGCAAAAACTGTGATATTTGTTATAAAATTTAAAAATCAAAATGGTGGCTGAGAAGCAGTAATAGTACATGTTCTGGTTGTATAGACATATTGTGAAAATAACTTCCATTTTCAAATTGTACCTAAGGAAGTAATTTATTTATATAAAAGATCATATACTTAGCATCTCAATAACAAAAAGAATAAAAATTTTTAACGTTTATATGATATATATAATTTCTTTATTATTATAATTTTCTTGATTTAAAAAGGCTATGTTTTTATTTCTTTAGATAGATAAATCATTGTATAATAATATATTATTAATTTTGTTGGCCTTTAATTTTATTGTGGTAAAATTGCATTTCTTTAAATGGAACCTCTGACTTTAACATTATGTCTATAGGAAATTGATTTTTTGAGTTCTTACTTTACCAATCAACTCCAGGAATGAATTAAGTCATGAAATTGAGAATTATCTGTATAAAAATAGCAACAATAGAATATTATATTACTGTGACTTTTTTAAGAATTCTGTTAGATTTTATATATTTATTATATCCATTAATAATTTATAACAGTTCTAGGTTTGTAATGTAAATTTTAAAATTAAACTAATTTTTAACAAAACTATATATATAATGTTATACATATAATACTTTTTATTATAGGGTAATTTCATAGCAGAAGGACTTGAAAGTGACACACAATTTACAGATATTAATTTAGAACAAAAGGTAATAAAATTTTTAATTAAAATTTATTAATTTAAATATAACAATAATAATTTTTCATATGAATAGATTCAAACACAATTCTTTTTTTTATTGAACATGCTGTTATATTATATGTTATATTTTCCTGACTACATAATTATGTGATGTGTGTGTGTGTGTGTGTGTGTGTGTGTGTGTGGCACATTTAATCAAAGAATAGATAATCAAATCAATCAGTCATGGTATCAAAATCCTTTGATACCATGACTGACAGCAACAATAGTTTAACCAAACCATAGATCTTTTTTGAGAGAGATTGTACATAAGCATTTTTGGAGGATAAATATCTTTTCTTTGACATGAAAAGTGATCCCTAAAAAACAGAGGATGGACTTTCCGATTTGAATTTCTTGATTTACTTTTCTCAGCAAGATCATTGCAATCACTAGAGAGTCTATATCACTAGAGTCTTTAGTCCCACAACATTGAAATTTCTATTTATTCCAATATCTATTGAAGTATAATAGAGAAGTGATTTTGGCTTCTCTCTTGAACACTGATTATCATAGCTTTTGCTGAAGATTAGGATCCCGATACCCAGAGGCGTAACTAGGCATTGGCATTTGGGCAGTTGCCAAGGGTGCCAGAATCTCTTAAGGGATATTGCAAACTCGCCTTAAGAGCAGTCCAAGGGCGCCAAGCTATATATTTGCCATGGCCGCTAAAATCCTAGTTACGCCTCTGCCAACACCACACAAAGGCTGATACTCTCCAAATTCCAAGACTGACTGACTGATCTTTTCCCTTCTTTTTCTTTATTGTTTGTCTATATTGAATGTTTATTATTATCATCATCAATTGCATAGCTGCCATAAGCTGGATTTGGCAATCACTCTAATTATCGAGCTCTATCCAAAAGCCTGGGATAACTAGAGATATCGACATAAATTCCTCCTCATTTATGAATATAGGTACCTGCAAATGATATATGCTGATCCTAGTAGTGTTGCCTTCTGTAGTTGACTGGTGTTGATTTTGTTAATTCCAAGGGCAGCCAGGTGTTGTCCCATGTCTTTTGGGATTGCCCCAAGGCACCGAGGATAATTGGGCATTGTTCTTGCATTCTTTTCCCATGATCTTTCCTCTTCTATTTCAAGGTCTCAGTATTTCATTATCTTTTCAAGTTCTTTATCATTTATTCTTGCATCATTAGGAATTGCTATGTCTACAAATTGAAGTTTTTTTCTTTCTTGTTCACTATTGTTATATCAAGTGTATTTTGAGCAAACTGCCAATCTGTCTGGATCTTAGTCCCATAGCATTTTAACTTCTTCATTTTCCACAACTTTTCCTGATTGATGGTTGTACCAGTTCTTTGATATTGGCAATTTGTAGTTTTGGCAAATGTTCCAGTGGATCATTGATGCTACTTTATCATGTCTAGCTTTATATTTGATCTGTGCAATTTTTTGGGCAAATGGATATCACGTGATCAATGATTTCATTCTTGCCTTTGCATAATTGGCATTTTGGATTGATCTATTCTGGATGAGTGATCTATTCTGGTCTTGACATTTGTTCTTATGGCCTGTTTTTGTGCTGCCAAAATCATTCCTTCTGTTTCCTTTTTTAGTGTTCCACTCCTGAGCCATTGCCAAATGTTTTTCTGATCAGTCTAATATTATTATTATTATTATTATTAAATTGTTTTTTTATATATCAAGATCATCAAATAACTTCATTGATTTTATTGTTCAAAGCTGTACTTGTTTATTAAACCATGATTCAATTATAATATTGTTTGATATTATACTTTTCTCTTTTTTTCTAAACCTCTTCAAATTCTTGACGTTATAATAATAACAATAAGAATAATTATATTACTAAGGTCTCTTGGACCTTGCATGGCTGATGGTGTAAATAATCTAACATATGGGATTTTAAAAGTTATTAAAGTTTCAATCTACTAGGCAGATTTGAGATAAGATAGAAAAGTAAGGTGTGATTTAGAATTGTTTGCTGTATTAATGACTTTAAATTCTTTTGTAATATCAATTACTAATTGATTTTTTTTTTTTTTTTTTTAATATCAGAGGTGAAGGTGGTAGATTTATTTATTCCTTAAGTTTGTTTGTTATTTAGATTAATATAAATATAATTTATTGCTGTTTTGGATTATTATTTGATTATTAAATAAGTTATTGTTACTAACTTGTTTGTTTCATTTCTTTTGTTGAGAATAAAGCATTTAACACTGATTGTATTCGTGTTTATTAAATTTATTTTTTATTATTTAAAAATTGAAATTTCATGACTATTAAAGAAATAACTAAAAAACTGTTTAAAATAACTTAAGTAAACAGTTTATTTAAATAAAAATAAATACAGAAAATTTTAATAAACTACAACTATATTGCAATAGGAAGGATACAACAAATAAAATTAAAAGCACTTTAAGCAGTAGCATAAGAATACGAAAAAAATACTTAATTTATCATCATCACAATAATAATAATCATCACAATATGATATTATTACATATCACAAATGATGATAATAAATAAATAGATCACAATAATAAATTACACCGAAAATCAGCACTTCTGCAGTAACTAGTAAACTTTTTATTAGCAATAGCTAACGTTTTCAACATCATCAGTTGCCATCATCAGGCTTACAACAGAATAGAAAAAAGAATTCACATAAGAATGCAGGTTACAGAAATTCAAAAATTCAAAATTATAAATTTACATCACTATAGCAACTACAAAAAATATAAACAAATAAATAATAACTAAATCATAAAGTAAAATAAACTATTCTAATACGGTCCACCAGCTGTTATGCAATTACTACCATATAAAATGAGTAGCGTTTATCCGTCACGTGACAGTTAGTCAGATTCATCCAGCGTCCCTTAACATGTATGTCCACGCTGAGGGCAAGTCAGTTGCAGGTCTATCATTGACAAGGTTGTGTCTTCCTTTTCTAGTTAAGATCTCTACCGTCTCTTGTGTTATGGCTTGCCCCGGTTTGACGATTGGTTTTAATACTTTCGCTTTATCCCATTCTACAATTATGTTGGAAGTGTAGGCATGTTCAGCCAGGGCCGTTGTTGTCTTGCTCTTCTTAATGTCATTTTTGTGTTCTGAGAGTCGTTGGCGCAGTGTTCTTGTAGTGACCCCGATGTAGGAAGCTTCTATGTTCTGCGCTGGATACCTGAGGGGTATCGTATACACACCTGATTTCTCCAAAGCTTACCAACGACTCTCAGAACACAAGAATGACATTAAGAAGGGCAAGACAACAACGGCCCTGGCTGAACAGGCCTACACTTCCGACATAATTATAGAATGGGATAAAGCGAAAATATTAAAACCAATCGTCAAACCGGGGCAAGCCATAACTCAAGAGATGGTAGAGATCTTAACTAGAAAAGGAAGACACAACCTTGTCAATGATAGACCTGCGACTGACTTGCCCTCAGCGTGGACATACATGTTAAGGGACGCTGGAAGAATCTGACTGTCACGTGACGCATAAACGCTACTCGTTTTATAGGGTAGTAATTGCATAGCAGCTGGTGGACAGTATTAGAATAGTTTCTTTTACTTTATGATTTAGTATTATTTATTTGTTTATATTTTTTGTAGTTGCTATAGTGATGTAAATTTATAATTTTGAATTTCTGTAACCTGCGTTCTTATGTGAATTCTTTTTTTCTATTCTGTTGTAAGCCTGATGATGGCAACTTATGTTATTGAAAACGTTAGCTATTGCTAATAAAATGTTTACTAGTTACTGCAGATGTACTGATTTTTGGTGTAATTTATTCTATTATTGCTGGTACAAGTTAGCTACAATAGGTTTACTAGTTATATTAAAAATTTAATATTTGTAATTGCACATTCTTCAATAGATAGTGATGCATATATGCTGAATATGTTCAAAAGCATCATAAATATCCACAATTTGTATTCAAAACTCGAGGTCAAATGTGCTTGGAATTTGAAATTTTTTGAATTTCATAATTTTAGTATGGTACATATATCATATATTATATTGATATCTTAACTGTATTTGTTGCAATGGTCTGTTATTACATGTAAAATTAAAAGCACTTTAAGCAGTAGCATGAGGATGTAAAAAGCACTTTATTCAGGCGAAAGTTTTTGGTAACACTTTATTCAGGCGAACATGTTCGGTAACACTACTGTACCCTCTTCAGGCTTACAAACAAAAAATTTTTCAAATACTAATAAAAGAACTTCGAACATGGAAAGAATTTTTTAACATGTTCTAAGTTCTTTTATTAGCATTTCAAAAATTTTTTGTTTGTGAGCCTGAAAAGGTACAGTAGTACTGAAAACGTTCGCCTGAATAAAGTGTTTTTTACATTCTTATGCTACTGCTTAAAGTGCTTTTAATTTTCAGGTGCCTGAATAAAGTGTTTTTTACATTCTCATGCTACTGCTTAAAGTGCTTTTAATTTTACTTGTAATATTGTCAGCTAAAGAGCAGTTAATGAATTTTGATCAAATGGTCTGTTAACAAACAAATTAATATTTCTGGTACAAACTCCATGAATATTCACATTGAGTGGGATATGTAAAGATTATAAATATTGCTCTACAGGTTCATCACTGAGTTTTTGGCAATAGATAGATCAGACAAAATTGTGAAAGTGAATAATTTTCTGGAAATAATAGGCAAAATTGATTGCTAAAGAAAAAATCAAGTAAGTTTTGATTTCAATTGGTTATAAATTTATATGAAATATGATATTTAATATCAGTGTATCTTTGATGATCTATTTAAAAATTTATAAATACCACAGACTATAATATTTTCTTCATATTGTTATTTAATTTAAAACAGAAATAAAATTATTTTTATCAATATCAATCATAATAGTAAAATTGCATTTTATAATATCATATATAGAAAACTGAAATGGTTCAGCAGAAAAAGCATCGTAAATGTAGAGAGCATTTAGAACATATTTGAATATGGAACAAGATGATTGACTTCTGGTAATGAACATCTTTGTATAAATTAAATTTTATTTTTGAATTCAAATATCCATATATGATGACTTCTACTTTTTATTGTTGAGTTTTTCTTATATAAGCTTAATAACCTCTGAAAAACTTAACACTTAATGTATGTTGGGAGTAAAAAGTTCTTACTCTCATCATGACATGGATATACTAGGAATCCAAAATTTGATCTTCCAGCTCTTCCTTCTCTATTTAGTTACATCTTAGGACCACATACTTCTTACACTTGTTGAATAATTGTTTAATCCCATCTTTGTATAAGCTGGCAGATTTGGAAGCAAAACAGTTTTTCATAGCAGTAATGATCTTCTCATCATCAAAGAAACTTTTGCATAAATGTTATGTCATGTTTCGAAACAGAAGTCTGAAGGTGCCAGCCAGCATAATATTAAGAATGAAGCAAGGTTTCATAGCAATATTTGTGCAGAAAAGGGACTGTTTCTGTAGCTCATTGTGCTTGTACATTGTTAGGTAGCAGCAGCATACAACCTTTTGACAACAAATCACATTGTTTTTCCTTGATATTGGCCAATAACTTTTGAAGCAAGTTCCTGCAGTATATGCCTGTTATTGTCAACTTTGTTTGTAAGTAATCTGTCAATATGACACTTTGTGTCTCTCAAAACACAGACAATGCAACTTTGCTGGATGGCCAACCCGCGGGCCGCATGCGGCCTGTCTTCAACATTTTTCCGGCCTGTGAGATTCATCATACTTTTACAAAATATATTTATTTTACAATAGCCAAAGTAATGAAAACCAATGTATTAAAAAAATACATTATTTGTGCATTCATATATTCCAAAATTAACTGTTGAAATTATGAGAAAAAATTAACTTTGATTTTAAAATAATATTTGTGCGAATATATGACAGATATTGCCTGTTTTATTTATGAGTTTGCAGAATAATTAAATTATATTCTGCGAAAAACTACATTCCCTCCAAAAAAATTTTTATAGTGGGTCTAAATCTAATATGGGAATATATCATTTTATATGCGGCCCACGGAGTTATGATGCATTTCCAAAGTGGCCCGCAAGATCATTTGGGTTGGCCACCCCTGTCCTACAGGCTGGTGCAACCACATTTAAATTCCAGTTTTCATCATTTCACAGTCTTGTATGATGGACATTCTTTTCCATATACAGCTGACATCTCTTTATGGATTGTTTGTTCAGTTTTCCTTGAAGATGAAGAAACTGTATCATAGCTTAATACTCAGTTTTGTTCAGCATGATACCTTCTTTTACTATCATGCTTCTAACTCATTAAACAGATCCTGTCAAAACAAGAAAAGGATGTATATTGGTAAGACAGTAACCTATCATTGTTTACAATTACAATTCTATAGCACATATGCAACATGGTGATGGTAAGAACTTTTTAACTTTTCCTTAAGTTTTCTTCTTGAAAACGTTTTTATTAAATTAAAAACAGAAATGGTTTTGGCCTTTTGACCATCTTCTGTTGCTACAAAATTTTTTATATAATAATTTTTCAAACTTATGTATAAAAATATGTTTAAATAGTTAAAAAAAAATATTTATGAAGAAAACCTACCTTAAGTGCTAAGTTTTTCCAGAAGTTAAGAAAGAAAGATAGAAGAATTTTATACATAAATTAAGGATATTTAGGCAAATAAGATGCTTATAAACATCTGATTAAAATTTTGCATAATTTTTCATTTTCATACTACAGAATTTTAAAAATAAAATAAAAAGGCAAAATTAAATGAGCTAAATATAATATCAACACAAAGAGACATAGGCAAAATAATTTAAATTCATGTGGACATTTTTACATTTTTGTTATATAACAAATAATTTTTCCTAATGCTGTGACATTCATTATATTGAATTTTATTGTAATTGCATATTTAATCATTAATTATGTCACTCATAATGTTTACCATATTTAGTTACAGAATATTCTCCTTTAAATAACTTTACTTTCCTTTTTAAAATCAAGAATATAAGGAAAAATCCTGTGTAATTTTCCCATCTTGATTTTTATTAAAGTGAATACTTTGCTAGCAAATAATAATAAAATTTTAGAAGAAAATTTCCATTATTTTGATTCTCTAGTATTATTTATAGAATGTTAAGAGAGAAGAAAACCAAAACATGCAAAAAAATGTTTCATGGCAACAGAAGGAATGGAAATACAGTCATAAATAGTAATAGCAGAAGCATAGATTACTGTTCTGACTCTGTGATTTATTACTGTATTTTTTATATGTAGTGGTGCAATTAGCCATATTAAAAGTTAATATAAATAACATTACATGTTATATAGTGTGTTTATTTTTATTGTGCATTATGATTGTTCATGATGGTTTCTAATGACTGAATAATTATAAGAAAACAGCAAAAAAAAAAAAAAAATTGTCCAAGTGATCAAACATCCATTTGGAAAGACTAGGTCTAAATTCCTGACTTTTCAGGAAGGATCTAGATTTATTTAGTTCTGTTTAAATCTAACCTTCAATCCTTCACCAAATCTCATCATTGATATTGGCCAGCTGTGGTAAGTTCAGAATTTTTTACTGCCTTAATATTCATTATATGATTCATGGCATAATAGCAATTTTCATTGTCTGGAAGTTATTCAATGAACACTCATTAGGTTGTCTGGAAAGTTTGTGTATTTTTTTGCAGTTGTCATTAGATGTCACTATAATAATCAGAATGTGCAAGATATTATTTAGTTTAGTTGTGTCCATGAAATATGACACTGTGAACATAATAGAAGTTTATGATTTTGTCAGAATGAAGGTGAGTCACATTAGTTAATCTTGTTTTCTTCATGAATGTCAATAGGATATATCAGTAGTCGATAATTTATTGTGAACTGCTAAAAAACAATGAAACTAATGCAAATAAAGATTGTGATTGACTTATCAATTTAAAAGAGAAAATTGTAAAAAAATAACTATTACTAGCAAAAAAAGAAAAGGCATAATTTTCTACCATGATGATGCTAAGCTGCATGTCACCATGATGATTCAGCAGAAATTAAGAGTTTCACTGGGAAGTTTTAATTCATTCTTTGTCAGATTACTGTCATTTCAGTCACTATAAAACACTAAAAAAGAAAAAATTTGAAAATATTAATGAAGTTAAAAGCAACTTAAAAAAAATATTTTTGGTAATATACCAACTTGATAGGAAAAGATGGTAAGTTCAAATGGAAATTATTTTATTGAATAAAGATATCTTTAAAAATTTTCTTTTGTTCGCGTGCAAAAAAAAATGCATGAACTTAGACAACTCAATCAACCAGACAACCCAATAGAAATTATCTTCACTTTCTGAAAATGACTTAACATATACAGGGTGATTCAGAAAGGTGGTGCCAAAATTTACCGGCAGGTAGAGGGTGAAATTCTGAGCAAAAAAGTCTAGGCGCATTTTTTGATCTGGAGCGCCATTAAAAAGTTATAGCGCTTTAAAGTTTCGTGACGTCACTTCCGTTTCAGTCAAAAAATTTTTTACCATATTTTAATTACCAATTTTAAATCTTCTATTAACTATTAATTAATGCAAAACTATTTC
>WUQG02248074.1:0-20477 GCA_011317285.2 Androctonus mauritanicus | reverse complement strand
CTTAACTCTATTCCAATAGAAATAAACAAAAGAATCAGCAATAGCACTAATCAGCAGTTAGAGAATAAATCACTTTTATTTAATACACGTTTAATAGTGTATTAAACGAAAGTGATTTATTCCCTAACTGCTGATTAATGCTATTGCTGATTTTTTTGTTTATTTCTAACAAATGATGATATAAAGTTGGAAAAAATACAGATAATAGCATGTAAACACTCCTAAGCTCATGTCAAATTTCAAAGAATTCCATATTTAGCTTTTTTTATACATTTTAGCTATCCTTTGTATGTATGTATATATATAATACAGTTTGTATGGCAATTCATGTCACCAAGATGTTGGTGTCTTAGCTAATAAAAAAGAAAATTATTTAATTTTCATGAATTCATAAGTTATATTAGTGTGAATTAAATTTCCAAATTACATGGGATACTCCTGATTGTAGCCACTTTTAGACCCTAACACAGGTTAATCAACTCTCATTGTGGACTCATGAAGAACACTGTTCAATGGGCTGGACATGGACCCCATGGATTTATAGTCTTTATGCATAAGTTTACAATAAGCTATGCAGGAGTATCATATGCCCATATATTTCATTTATTATAGCATTTGGAATCAATTGGCTGATCACAATTATGTTACATTATCCCAATAATGCCATAGTGACATCAACCATTGATATCTTGTCATCAGTCATTGCCACATTATCATGGCACCATTCATCCATAGCTTTTGTGGCATCATTTATTGTTATAATTCATTATAGTCAATACTATAATGAATTATGATGTCACACTCATTATAGTATTTGGAATCCATTATTTTTTGTGTCCAGTTTTACCATTGACTTTGTCAATTGATTTAACCAGTTTATTAGGTAGTGATATCATATTGACATCACTTATTGTTATGTTATCATGATATCATATCACCAATGACATCACATCAGTGTCACTATGACATTATCCACAGTTTGAACATCACTCTATTTAAATGAAGGCATTTTTGTAGCTACCCCAAAATGTCCCACCCATGTGACAATCTCAACTCAGGATAGCCTATGTTATCCACAGGACTACAAGAAGTCTGTAGGCTAAGTTTGGTCTTGAAGGGTCAAACTTTGCAGAAGCTTTGAGAACAGAAAAAAAGACTACTAAAAGCTGGGTTTCATAGGCATAAAATGTGATATAAATATGTCTATGTATTGATACTGATGATATTACTTCTTCTATATGACTAGACACTGTTTCTATACATTAAAGTTGACTTTGTTTTAACTTACTATGCCCCATACAAAAGTACATTGATCATTCATTCACTTGAGATATGAACTGGTTGTTTAAACTTTGTTGTTCTCTGAAACAATATATGTCATGCATTCATACATTTCTTTTGGAATCTTTGAATTTTGTGACTGCAAAAATCATGACCTTTGATAAATTTATGAAACAGTTCTTGAGTTTTGCTATCCATGTTGAATCAGCTAACTTCAAATGACTCACAGTAATTGGTCAATAGCTAAATGATGTTATTTATTTATATTGCTTCCTATGGTTTCAGTTTGAACATCGATATACCCAATGTTTTGTGTGCAATGCATTTACATCAGCATATTGACGGATTATTTTACATCTGTGAAACTTAGTCTTAACATCAGTTTATGCAACTTTGTTACATCAGTCAGCAAATATATTAAAAACTCAAAAATTTAAGAAATCATCTAAAAAAGCTAATAAAAAGTACAAAATCACATAAAAATAAATATTAAAATATTCAAAAAAACCTTATAAAATTATTTAAAAGCTTAAAAATGTTATTAACAATGTTACAGGGTAATTTATAAGGGGTCTAAGTCATTTTTAAAGAGTTTATTTGACTTCAATCATGAGTCTTGGAATAAATTAATGACATAAGACAAGATACAACTGTATATATAATTTATTTTCTCTGCCTTTATATATATGAAGATGAAAATGTTCATTTATGGAGATGGTGGTGTGCCTGCACACATTATACACACAAAGAAAGCTTTTTTTTTTCCTATATGTACCTTATCTTTTGCTCGCTGTATTCATTGGGAACTAGTTACTTTTCTATGTCATCTCTATTTATTGCTTTTAATCGTTACCATTATGTCTTCTATTTATCCAGATGTTCTTTATTATTCTAATATACAGGGTGAAGAAAAACTTCATTGTAAAATTTTGTGTACTGGTAGAGAACATTGAAATAACTCAAAAATGCCTAATGAATATATAATCTAAATCACACCATTGTTGAGTTATGATCCTTTAAAGCTAGCCAATCACCATTGAATGCACAAAGTATCACATGTTGCATTGCCATGACACATTAAATTGTGTTGCTCACCTTCTTACTATTATTGCATCCTAATCGATTTACAAAAACTGTAATAAAAAGCTAATTGAGTTGTTTTTTGAAAAAGAATTCAAAAACTGAATTGACAAAGTTAAGGTTTAATTGCTTTGTAATATTTGTAATCAGGAATAAAGGTTTCATCCATACTGGACTTTTTCTTTTATTTCGTTACTATGAAATGAAATAAGAACTACCATTATGATTGGCCATTTTTAAAAAGAAAATGTGCATTCGATTATTTTTCTCCTTTTTGTGTGCTGTTTAATTAATTGATTCACTTAATTATTATTATTATTGTTGTTACTATAATAGTTCTTTTATTGCTGACACTTTTGCCCCTATCACAATTGCAAGAAGTAAAATGTAATGAAAGTGATAAACTCAGAGAGAGAACAAGAATAAAAACAAACAGCATTGTGATATATAACCAGAATTTGAACTCTGACTTTTAAATTAGAAACTGAGTGCGCTAGCATCTTTACTATCCAGACTAACTCATTGAGAAAGGCAGTATGCCACATAGAAGCTGCAGAGATCAAACTTTGTAATACGCTAATAAGAAGATAAGTGACGCATCATGGCCATGTGATGCGTCATGACACTTTGTGTACTCGATGGTGATTGGCTAGCTTTAAAAGGTCATAACTCAAAAATGGTGCAATTTAAACCATATATTCATTAGACATTTTTGACTTGTTTTGATGCCCTCTATCAGTACACACAATTTTACAATGAAATATTTCTTCACCTTGTATATCTTCCCATAATTGTTTAAGTTATTGCTATTTTTGTTTCAGTTTCTTTGTATTTGTAACAATATATCATAACTATAGCGCATATTGAAGAAATTCTTTTAAAATATATGTTTTGAAATTAATGAAATATAACTATAATGTGTGCATATTTAAGAATTTTCCCTTTGTTTTCAACCAATGAGAAATAAGTACTTATTGAATGCTATTGTCAGTGATAGGGGAACTAAAGTAAATTTCATTTTTTTTATTTATGATTAAGAGTAATTTGAATTTAAAACATAGAAAATCAATTAATCGCCAAGGAAGAGAGATTATTTACAATGTTCGTCAATATTTTAAAAACAAGAAAGTTAACAAAGAATCTTTATTATCAGTTAAATTAATATTAAGTGAAATAAACATTTGAATAAGAATAAATCAATTAGTTAACAGTTTTAAAAAGTAATTATTTTAATTACATTATAGGCATTTAAAAAGTAATCTATTGAGAATAAAATGACCAATTAATGTGCCAAAAAAGCACATAATGGAACAAATTGTATTATAAGTTAAAGTGAAGACTAATGAATTTTTGATTCCCCAATTATGTTTATATAATTATAAGAAACTTATTATATTTCTGAACAAATTAAAATTTTTTTCTAGACTGTTTTCATGATGGCCCTGAATTCAATGAATTATCCTTGTTTCAATAGGTAATTAACACCTACTAATTTTGTTGTGCATACTTACTGACCAGCTGTTCTATTTTATTTGAACATTGTGTTAATTAATTAATTACTAAATAAAATGATATTTCCATCTTCATTGTTATTAGTTTAAAGATTATGACATTATGTGACAATTATTTTAGAAGAAAAATCTAAGTATATACTATTGGTTATAACACTCCAGAAATTTATAGTTTTCTGGCAGTAGATCAATAACTTTGAAAATTCAACTAAACATCTCTGTATACTATAGGATTGTATTATTATGAAATATAGTCAAAATCAGGTTAAGGATCAATGATATTTTGCATGTTATGACAAAAAACTGTTTTTAATATATTAAACTTCTGTTTTAAATTGCTTGTTGTTGGATTCTGAAATAGCCAAGGAAGATCTAAGATTATTCATCATTCAGATCTTGTGATCTAAAAGATGACAAGCATTAATAATATTGTGGTAAAAAACATATAAACAGCAAAAAAAAATACTCTCATCATAATGATTTAATAAAGATGTAAGAATAGATATAACAGTGATGTTATACTAAATGATTCATTGTGTCATAGCAATATATAATGTCATGAAGATGTAACAATAGCATCATAATGACAAATATAAATCTCTTTCATGTTTGTTCACATATATAAATAAAAGAAAAATTGTGCTAAAAATTCTGAATGTCAAGTAATATCAGGCAACCTAAATTCGTTATTAGCCATTGAATGTAATAATGTTTATTAAATGTATTATATGACAAAAAATAAATTTTTCAATAAAATCTATGTAGCTGGCTACAAAATAGTTAATTAAATTCATTATTAATGATTATATTACAGATATCCCTCAGTTCACAAAAACTTTTGATTTAATGGAGAGCATAAATCTGTATCCCTTTTTTTTTTACAAAGATAATTTTTGCTTTTGTGAAGAAACAAATTATAGTGCATCATCAATCAATTATCCACTGTAATTTGTTTAAATTAATGATTTTCTTATTTATTTTTTTTTACTATGTGCCCTTTGATTTTAAGACAAATCAACAGGGCACATAATTAATACAGGTTCCTCTAATAAAATTTTGAGACTTTCTGCTTTTACTAAAGGATCCTGTATTGAATCCTTTGCTTTAGATATAGTGAGAATATAAGTATCCATAATTTACTTATTTGATTTGTAATAGTTTTGCAAAATGCAATAAGTAAATTATGGATACTCATATTTCATAACAACTTCATAAAACAATGATTGCACATTATACCAGATTTGTGAATGATCTCTAATATATTTTTTTTATTCATATATAAATTTGATTTATGATGATATTTTTTTCTATTAGAATATGCTAAATATAGCTAATATAATTTTTTAAATAAGTAAAGTATTTTATGTTTATTAGTTTCATGAAAATAATTGCAATAATGAAATTTATAATTAATGAATTTTTAACAAATAGAATTAAAATCATCAATAATAGTTTCCAAAAAACTGAATTTATTTAGTTTTTCAATAATTTAGCAAATAAAGATTTTTGAGAATTACATAAATTTAAAGCAATATTTAATGAAAATTTTATAACTTTTAACTAATAAGTAAAATTGCAATGATTGGTATATATATTGCCATATTATGATTAAATATGAAGATCACTTGGCACTTAGCAGTTTTAAATTTCAAAATTTAATATCAAGAAATAAGCTAAATAGGTAATAACTATCATAAATTATTGTATTACAGTATCAATATAATTATATTTTTATTAATGCTTTTGAAATGCTTTAACATCAATAGCTAAAATAGGAGTGACTTTTTGGTATCTAAGGATCAATCAAAAATTTTATTAGTGAATTAATGGGAAATGATTTTTTTTAATTTATAAATTTTCACTTAACAAACAGTTTTTAATGTGCCAATAACCTTCATAAACTGAGAGATACCTATATTATTAATTTCAATAAATTAATAAATTAATGTTTTGATAAAATTTATAATTTTATCTGTTCAATAATTAAAAATAAATTTGGAAAAATTTTTGTGTTACAATGTAATTTTTATATTCAGTATTACTGCTCACCAGCTCCATTCAGTGATGATCCTGTTGCTGAAAGAGAACGTGAAAGATGTGATTATTCCATTAAAATAACCAAAGAAATGGCCTTAAATGGTTCAGGTAAATTGAAAAAACTTTATATTTCAGTTTTATCTAGAGAAAACTTTTCTATAAATCAATTAATTCATTCTTGATTTCAACAATTATATAAACATTGTAAATTTAAAATAAGCTGTGTTCTAATTTATTTTCATTTTTAAAAAATTCTTCAGTTTTGAATTATAGATGTTTGAATACTATTTTATAGAATGAAGGAAAAATTATTACTGATAAATCATTCATATTCTTGTAGAATATTCTCAAATCAGCATTTTTATATCATATCATAGAGAATGAATTTTCTGATCTAAGTGTAATATTTTTAAAGGATCATTTAAACAATAACATTATTAAGTTTTTAGAGACATTTTTATTCTTTGTGTAAAATTTATAAATCATCACAGTTACAGTCAAACAATCACAAACAAAATTGTTTTATTCTAGGTTTTGTTTCACAGGTATCTTATGGTAGCTTTGTACTCACAATAGCTTTAGCTTTAGTTTCAATGTTTTAATCTCCTTTTAATTGAATTTAATCAGGTAATTTTTTAAATATATTTATGTATAATAAATATATTTTTTATGAATATATTCATTAGTAACATTAATTTACAAAAATTATTTGATAATATCATTTCTACAAATAATTTATTTAGATAATTTTTTTTCATTGTAATTGGATATTTATTTTTTATAATTCATTTAAAAAATTCTCATTCTGTTTCACAATTATTATTGAAATTGTCAGAAAAACTTTTAAAACTTTATATAAATTGGATATTATATACCAATTTTTTTGTACAATAATTATAATATACTTGATATAATATGCTAATTTCACTTCACCAAATTTTGACATTTTTATATAAATTTTTAAAATGCATTTACTCATTTTAAAATATTCTATGGGAAAAAATGAAGTTTATCTGAATAATACATTTTTATTATATTGATATTAAATAAGAACTGAAATTTATTTGCAATTTCTCTATGCATTTACACCTAGTTCTTTTTTTATGCACCCTCCATTTATTTTTCTCATATACACACTTGAAGAAAATATCCCATGTCTCAGAAACATACAAAAATTTTCATACATGTTATTTGGAAAAAAAACAAAAATTATCATCTGTGAGATGATGAATTGCAAAATCTACCCAACAAATTATAAAAAGAGGCCATTGTTTCTAATTCATCTGATACAGAACATCACCTCTTAACATTTAAGGATTCACTATTGGTGAATTCAAATATTTTAAAGATATATATAATCCATGCTCTTGCATATTTCAATTTTTCTTATAAAGATTTTTCGATTTATATCTTTTATAATGTATGGAATTCCAGAAAGTGTTTTAAAATATTTATTATTGTTGAAGTAGTATTCACAGGTAATAGGTATTTATATCTGTCTATAGCTATCTAGTTTATTTTTTAAATGCTCAGTCAAGTTTGGTTATACTTCAATATAATGGATAAATAAAATTATTGTAATTATTACAATTTTATTTTAATTACTGAAATTTTATATATACATTGTTTAGCTGCAGTAAATATGTTTTTTCAATAAATTAAATTCTATTTATTAGGTTATTTCTGATATAATATTGAGAACAATGAAACAGGGTTCTATACAGATAATAGAATAGTCAAAATTATTCTTTTATATAACTTTAATGTTATGTAAAATATAACTAATGTCATTTACAAAAAAGAATAATAAATTAAGTGATCATAATGAAAGAATACTCGTGTTTGATTATTAATAAATATATTTTATATTATTGTGGAATAATATCTTAGAGTACATATTAGCATATCAAAATAATAAAATTAGGTATAATTTTATAATAATAAACTCTATTACAAGCAAAACTAGTGAAATACTCTCTAACAATATAAAACAAAATTTTATACTAATATTAATGTTTTTAAACTGTCAGATTAAGAAATAGCAGATCATGGCAAGTGTCAGATTATGTTTAGTGTTTGAAATTTTCAAGCTTGGTTCAATTTTTTTTTGAATCCCAAACAGCATCTCATTTTATTTTGAAATTCAACCTGATTTTAGTTTTAAACAGTTCAAACATCATTAGTTATGGATATTAAAGTTTAAAAATATATATTTTTCATATTTACTGTTATATTTGGATATGGAAAGATCTCAAAACGTAATAGATGATATACTCAAATTTTGTATACACAATCAGAAAAGTTTTTAAAATGTTTTAGCTTTTAAAATTTTGATCCCTATAGATTTCCAAGGGAGATTTAATTTTTTAAATTTTTATTTTTTTTTATCATCACAATAATGTAGAATTCTTTAATTTTTATTATCTGCATTAAATAGCATTAAATAAATCTTATATGTTTGCTTCTTAATTTGTTTATATGTTTCTGTTGAGTAATCTTTTAAATGATAGAAACTACAACTGCCAAACTTGGCATAATTCTCTGCCATTGTCCAACTTAAATAACTAGCCTGTTTTGTGATTTTTAGAACTTTCCAGTTGCTATTAAAGAATAATGAATAATCCATAAATTCCATATAATTTAATAATTTAGTCAATAGATGATGTCATTTAAATCCTTCAGAGTAATGTTAAAATTTGAGATGACGTAATAATCACTGATGTAATATCATTATGATGTATTGTTATAAGACTTATTTCATGATGTCATGATAGCATTGCAATTGCATTGTCACAATTATGATGGCATCATGTCTTAATATTCTGGTTAAATCTACATTAAAATTGGAGACAAAAAGCCAATGGACTCCAAATGCTATAATTAATAAATTATGTGATAAAATGATTTTATATAAATTTGAGATGCCATCACAATATCCAATGACATCATCATGATATAACAAATAGATGCATCATGTAAAATCATTTATTGACATATCATACTGATGACATCATTGTGACATAATGTCAATAAATGATCTTGTGATTTTATATTTTAATAAATTCAGAAAGAAAAAATAATTTTTACCAGTTCTAATTTGGTTAATATAATGTTAATATAATATTTCAATAAATGTGAAGTTTGAAACAGCAAATGAAATCAATAAATGAAATAATTTTCCAATAAAAAAAATTTCTTCCTGGGAACAATACAATAAAGATCAATAAAATGATCAATTTTTTATAGATATAGTACATATCACAGTGTTATGAATTTCAATATTCCTTCATACAAGTCTTTTTTCAAATTGAAGTGGGGAAAAATATATAGATGCATAAGTTTGTGAACCTTCTGGAAATTGAGGGTTGTATTAAAGAACCACTGAATGATTGAAACATGCAAATAATCAAAACCAACTTTTTCTTAATATATTGTATATGTTTGTTTTCAAACTGTATTTGGGCAACACTTTGCTAATATACATATATATACGTGTGTGTGTGTGTGTGTGTGTGTGTGTGTGTGTATAATTTTTTATTTTATTGTTTAATTTTTATTTACTAGCATATATTTCAGTAATAATAATATTGTAGACTTTCTTATGAATGGACTAATAGAAGAAGCTGAGTATTGATATTGTTGATTATTCCATATGCCTGGATTATATATAAAAATTGTCTGAAAAGTTACTTAAATAGTAATATAGTACTGTATAAATAACACTCATGCTTATACTTAATAATAATACACATATATAATTAAGATTATAATGAATGTAAATAAATGAGATAAATCTATTAATTTCAAATAATCCCATTGCAAGTGATTTTGGAAAATGATTGCAACAGATTTTGTCTGTTATTTCCAAACTCCAAAATCTTATACATTAGAAGTTCATTTATGAATATTTATAGTATACTTACAGTATTCATGAAACTTTAACTTATTTCAATTTAGAAATTTAAAAAATTTAATGAGAGATAGCTGGTATAAATTGAAATGATTTTAGAATTGAATGGAAAGAGTTTTACATCTTTTAGTAATAATTATAAAAACAAATTTGTCTTATATATAAATAAAATGAATGCTAAAAATATTTAGCAATATTGCCAATTTTAATAGTTTAATAAATTCTATATCTATTAATATAATAAATTTATTTATATATAAATTGTGTGATATAATTATATAAAACTAATATAATATACTAGTTTGAATATTTTTAATTATTTTTATTAGTTAAAAATTAATACATTTATTTGTAGTTCCAAGACGTATACGTGTATATGCAGATGGTATTTATGATTTATTTCACCAAGGTCATGCACGACAGTTGTTGCAGGCAAAGAATGCATTCCCTGATGTATATCTTATTGTTGGAGGCAAGTATTAATAAAAGAATAGGTTTCGATAATAAAAACAAATCAATATCTAATTTTCTCTGTTTTGAATTAATAATAATGTACTTAAGAGCATATTAAATTCTTTAGTAAATAATGATGACATGACTCATTCAAATAAGGGAAGAACTGTTATGGTTGAAGATGAAAGATATGAATCTGTACGTCATTGTCGATATGTAGATGAAGTTGTACGTGATGCTCCATGGGTTTTGGATAATGATTTTTTGCAAAAGCACAAAGTAAGATGAATTTATTAAATTTTATGAGTATACAGGTAGTCCTTGACTTATGACAGAATTCAATTCATATTCTGTCATTGTAAATCAGATTTGATCAAAAGTTGAAAATGCCCAAAATTTATGGTTTTCTTCTTGACTAAATTTTATTAGAGCACTATACATTATTTTAATAAATATAAAGAATATAAAACTACAATAACCAGACACAAAAATAAATGCTTTCCATATATTAGACCATCGGGTGCAAGATTTGAACTCATTGAATTGCATTGACCAATCACAGAATTTACTGATTGCATCGCTGTCATAAATATGAATCATCATAAGTCAAAGATTATCTGTATTTGTTTTAAATAAAAATAAATGAAGATTTTTACAGATTGACTTTGTTGCACATGATGATATACCTTACACAATGGGGTCTACCACTGAGGATGTTTATAAGGATATAAAAAAGAAAGGAATGTTTATTGCCACAGAAAGAACTGAAGGAATATCTACATCCGATATAGTATCCCGGATAGTACGTGATTATGATGTTTATGTTAGAAGAAATCTTGCAAGAGGATATTCAGCAAAAGAAATGAATGTATCATTTCTTAATGTAAGAATAAAATTTAAATATTGCTTTGATTAGTAAATTGTTATTTTATTAATTTTCATTAATATAATAAGTTTTAAATATTTAAATACATATACCATATAACTAGAATAATTATTTTTGTTCTTTTAAAACAATTATTTTAATTCATTAAGTATGAGACTGAGAGAAAACAAATTATGCAGATGATATTTATGATTAATTTTATCATTGTCATGCACTATGATTGCATCAAGCAAAGAATACATTCCCTGGTGAATTTATTTTAATAATAAACTAATTGTTCTAATAATTTTTTATAATTTTATTAATTTGAATGTATGCATTTATTGCCTATTTTGAAATAGTGCACAACATACCATCATAGAACTGCACTCAAAGCAAGATGAATAAATTATGTTGGACACTATAAAGCAATGGGTTATATAGTGATGATTTTGGAAATAGTGCACACAGATTTTCAAATAGAAAAAGCAATTTTTTCATGTTATTTGAAACAATTGTTTCCTATTTTAATTAAAAATTCTAATAAATTAAACTAAAAGTAATTTGACTTTAAATGAAAACAGAAAATTCTGTTTCCCTCTCAGAATTATTAATTTTAAAATTTTATATTGAAAAATAATAATAAAATTCAATGAAAATTGAAAAAAAAAAAAAGATACATATATTTTAATTAAATTTAATATTTCAGGAAAAGAAATTTTTATTGCAAAATAAAATGGACATATTAAAAGACAAAATAGGTGGAAAACGTCATGAACTTATTCAGAAATGGGAAGAAAAATCTCGTGATTTTATTAATTCTTTTCTTGAATTGTTTGGTCGAGAAGGGCGTTTGGTTAGTATATGGAAATATGAAAATCTTAATTAATCTTAGTCATTACTATATTTTATTTTAAAATTGATATTTTATCTTAATAGTAACTATAAAAATTCAAATACAATATAGTCTCAATAGTTCAAGTCCTGTTAGTTTGAGATTCAGTATAGTCACTATAATCAAAATCATTTTCTTGATTGTTTTCAGAATTAATTTAGTTGAAGTGATAAGTCATTTTCTTCACACATCTATAAGCTTTTGTATATCTGTCAAAATTATATAGAATGTAAGTAAAAAATACCATAATAATTAATGTTTCATTTCTAAAAAAGATGGAATTAAACTAAATAAACATAAGTTCATAAAGATAGGAATTAACTAAATTTATTTATAAGCTTATGTTTATTTAGTTTGTTGATGTATAGCAGATGGATGATAGTGTAAGATGGGATTATATTGCAAAGAAGAAACAATTGCATATTAAAATACAAACAAGCTTTAACACTTTGATGACTTGATCCTCTGTATTTTTAGCATATAATTGCTGATTGAATTTATTGACATTTGTTAACATTTTATAAAATCAATTTGCTTATTGTTGGGTTTCAGAGAAGTTTGTTTTTTTGATTAAAAGTAGAGAGATTTCAAATTATATAATGAAACATAAATGCTTATAATGCTATTTTTTTTATAAATTTTTAATTTTTTAAAAAAATTTGTAATCAGTATTTAATTAATATGGTATCATGAAAACCAAAATTATTCTGGAAACTATAAATTTAAAAAAAAATTATATTCTACTATTAAACAAATTAATATTTATAAAATATAGATTAAATAGTAGTTTATTATGATTTTATAAATTTCATGATAATGAAATTTTAACTACTATATTAGGAAAAATTAAAAATTGAAATAGCAGATAGTAAAAGTTATGTATGTTAAAGTACAGAACTCTACCAAGATAAGATAAACCAATCTGATAATTTCACGAAAAACTATGCAGAAGCAAATTTTAAACAACTCCAAATGTCATGCAAATTTGACACTTCATGTAATTCAGATATGGTATATGGAGATGGAAGTCAAACTTAAAATATTTTCCATGTTCATCAAAATATTTCTTTTCATTTATGTAATGATTTGATTTTTAGAAATATATTTATATTGATTTCTTTATAATGTAAATAACTATAATATTCTGTCATTAATAAAATCACCATTTCAGACTTTTGGAATACTTTATAGTATGATCTTTTCTGTAACTTGAAGTAATATTAATCCCATGCTCTTCAAACTTTTGAGATTCTATTGTATTTAATATTTTTAATTATCTTGATATTTGAAATTTAAAGATAATGATTTTAAATAAAAGTAAACTATAAGCCAAATAAATAAGATAAATTGTTTGTTCAAAAACATATTTGGTTATCTCAGTTGAAGCAGACTATGTGTGCTGAAAATGGCTTATAGTTTACTTTTATTCAATATTTACCATAAGAAGTTTACATTATAATGATTTTAAGTTTTAAAATAAAATTTTACTTAGTTTATAAAACTCATTTCAATGATTTCAATTCATATTCAAAATTTCATTTGAATATTTTATAAAATTAGCCAATTATTTTATCATTCATATTATATTATTTCTATTAAATTTAATTGAATAAATTGATAAGAAGATTCTGATATAAAATATTTTAAAGTTTATTCATATGTAATATATTAAATTTTAATTAAAAATTTTCAATATTAATTTCCTATTTATATTATTAACATATTATTTAAAATATTTTTGGATAATACACTTGATAAATTGCCTTAAATATAGGCAATATATCAGGTGTATTATCCAAATTATTAAAATATATCCAAATTTTTAAAATATAGGCAAGTATTATTGCCTATATTTTAAAAATTAAATAATAATAATTCATATTTGAAATAACAAATTTTTTAATTGCAATATTTTTATGATAAAATTTAGAATTTAAAAGTTAGGAATTTACAAGTTTAGGATTATGTAAAATTTGTGATTTGCATTTGTAATGAAATATAACTATTGGCTGGGAAGATCAAAATTTAACAAGTAATAAAGGAACAGAGATGTTTCCATAATAATGATATATTGGATATTAAATAATAATTGAATCATTGAATTTTTATTGGATGAAAGCTATCAAAAAATATTATCTATGACATGCATGTCTTTATTTCCATTTTTTATTTAGACATATGTATTTAATAATTTCCATCCATTAATGGGCACATTATATGTATATATTATCTAAAAGTAGAGATTCAGAAAATATTGAATCTTATGGTACCTATCACAAAAAAATTTTAATTTTTAGAATATGAAATATTCCAAGAAATAGTCATCCTAATTTCATTTATTTGACAATGATAATGATGTATTATTCAAGCACCTATATCACTATGATAATTATCTCCAAATATAGAGAAAAGTTTAAAGTAATAATTAACAATAATTTAAAAAATTACTTTTAAGAATTATAAAATAAATCAAGCTGTAAAAATTTAAAATTTTATTTGGGCAGAAAAATCCAGTTTTTAAAACATAAAATAAAGAATAAAGAACAAAAATTCATAATGTTAAATGAACAAAAAATTAATTCATTTAAAATATATATTCATTTTTTGATTGGTCTTTTGTTTTGTGCATTTTAATGCACAAAAAAGATTATTCATTTTTTTGTTTATTAAATAAATAGTCTGTTTTCTCTTTTAACTGTTTCCAAGCTATAAGAAGTGAATCATAGTCCAGGCTGTTTATGACAGCATTATTACATAGATAATGTTGGATATGCTGTTTTTTAAAGAATTTAAAAATTGTTCTCTAATCAAAAATAATTTATAAAAATACTATTCTTATACATTGTAAAAATTAAATGTCAGTAAAGATTTATAGCTGAAACTTCCTAAATTCTATATAACTATCAGTTTTTATTCTATCTGGAAAATTAGTAGGGGAATGGGAAAACATGAGAAAGAGACCTCTGTTTAAAAAATATGAGGTGAAAGAGTTGATAAAGCTAGTAGGAAATGTGACTAAATTTGATGATATAGTCCAAAGAGAAAAGAAAGAAAGTTTAGAAAAGAGTAAAGGTTTGTTGTTTACAGCAATAAACATATATTGGAACTTGTCATAATATTTATATTATAACACATATAAATGTGATTATAAAAAAAATCTTGGCTTTAAATCCCACATTAAAATTCCTTCAAAAATTATCCATGATTAAGAAAATTTCCACATGTGGAATTTTTTGCATAGTTATTATATCGATTTAAAAAATTATAGATTGAAATATAAAATGAAACTATAGGATCAGAATGGATTAAGCATAGTCATTTTTTTTAATAGCAGCTATTTGCTGCTAATACTATTTCCATTAAAAAGTTAAACAAAACATAATATCCATTTTATTATATAGTTCAAAAAATTTTTTATCAAATATTAAATTTCTCTTGGTACTTGAGAATATTGAAAGAAAAGTATTGATATTCAAAAAAATATCAAAAGAAATGTATTGAATACAAAAATATCTAAGTATTGTATTAAAGTATCCATAATCATAAAGTATCAAGATATCAATTCCACCTCTGATAACTAAATAAAAAAAGCTTTAAAATTTTCCCTCAACTGCAATATTTTTATTGTACATTGTTTGATTTGATAGTCCATTGTCATTATTTAATTTATATTTGGTTTAGGCATAATTAAACTAGTACTTCTCGTATTACCATGGAATCTTTTCCTATATAAAATTAATTAATGAATTATCTGTAATAAAATAATTTTTTTGCATTTGCAATCACATATAAAATTTGGAACAACACTACTTTTAATCAATGTTGTTAAGACCTAATAGTAAGATTAAAATAATACCTATCTATTCTTAACATGTTATAAATGAATATGAATATACTCTAGTTGAATTAATTTATTTCAACCAATATTTTTAAAATAAATATCATTTGATGAATTTCAAATGGATAGTGTAATTATTACCTGCATATGATGTTTACATATTTTGTAGATTAATAAATTTGTTTTATTAATTTATAAGATCTTTCCTCTCTTAAATTATTAAAATTTAATGATAGAAGAAGGCAAACAAAGTGTACATATTGATAAGGCCACAAAATATTTTAATGATTATCAAATTAATGAAATTAAAAGATGGGTAATTATGATGGTCTGGATTTTAATCTGAAACATAAATTATTTAAATTTTATAATAAATTTTATAATTATGAAATTTTAATGCTGATAGTTAAAAATCCAGAAAATTTTATATAAATTAGATTTGAAAAACATATGCAATATTTATAATAATATGTAAAAAATAAATAGTTCTAAAAATGTCATCCATAATTTTTTGTTAGAGATAAATAAATTATTTAACTTCAAAGTAAATCAAATCTATAAAAATTATACGTTTAACAAAATTTATTGAATTTACTAAAATGATAAAATTGTGTTAGGACTAAATTAATTAGGTTTCAAGCCACCACTATAAAGTGAATCACAGCTTTTTTTAATTTGCTAAAGCATAATAAAGTCTAAAAACATTGTGCACTTAATAATAGTACAAATATAGTTTTAGGATGGCTATGTCAAAAAATATTGATGTATCCACCTTGGAGAAGCCACATTCAATTCCAGGTCTCATTCATTCAGTTTTTTAAGAGGACTCCAGATCTAGTTTGTCTTATCTAATTTAATTATAAGTTAGAATAGGCATATAAAGCATAAATTAAGTATTATTTTGCAAATAATTTTCCTTTTGTGATATCAAATGAAAATATGAAATATAATTAAGAAATGCTATAAAATGAAGTTATGCCTATATTTACAAAAATAGTTTTATACAGTCATTGTCCTTCTGTTATGTGGCAGCTTGCCCACAATTTATATTAAGAACAAAGTATTTTAAGAATAATCAAATTGTAAAGAATTGTTCTTTTCATAATCATATTAACTTTGAAGTATGATAGTAGTTTAAAATTTTAAAAAGTCTCTTGTTAAAATTATTTGTCACATATGAAAGTTTTTTAGAAAAAGAAATGACTATAAAGTTATTTCCAATTAGTAAAAATACTTATTTTTATTGTAAATTTATTATCATATATTATATATTATTATTTATTATATATTTTTAAATAGCTTAGAAAATCTGCATGTAATTATATTGTATGTAAACTTTTTTGAATTTAAATTATATTAAATAATTGCAAGATTTTTGTAGTCTATTTTTATTTTCATTTAAATATGCTAATTTGTTTACATATTAACTTAAAAAGTTTTCCTTACTCTATTTGTTAAAAAAAAGTTCATTATGAATAGCAATGGATGAACAAAATATTTTTACCAATAAATCATACAATATATATTTGAGTCAGTGTAATATTTTAACTTCATAAGTTTCTAATCTATTGGGGCTTATGCTCTCTCTTCACCAATTAAACATAAAAAAATATTAGCAGAATGAAAATTAATGCTTGAATTAATATTTACAGGTAGTTCTTGATTTACAAGTTTTTTAAAATATGAAGTATCAAAAGAAATCAAAAATATGAATATTATTTGCAATAAATAAATTTTAAACATTCATAAAATGACATTTAAAGCAATATACATAGCTATACAATATAGTACAATTGGATTTGTAGCAGAAATTCTGTTGTCTGTTTCAAAATTAGAAAATTCAAAATGGCAGCTAAGAAGTGGAAGTAGTGCTCCCCTCTGGTTTTTATCAGTTATTATTTAAATTATTTATACAGGTATACCTCGCTTAATGTGGCTTCACTCAGTGCTGATCCCGCTATAGTACAGTTTGTAATTTGAGGAATAAATTTCAATTAGTATGGATTGATTCACTATTATGCGATTTGGAAAAATTTTGCACCAAAATGTTCCCACTAAAATACTGTACAGTATAGGCAATAAAACAGTATTTTCACTCGGATTTCTGAAAATTTTATTGCCGATAATTACCATTTAATAATCACTGCTTTTATTGTTTTATACTCTCCTGTTTTCTGTGATTCAGATGGACTGGTTGAACATCTGCAGTTGGAATACTGAAGAACTGTGAATTTTGAATTAAAAATTCAATTAGAAAAGTGATTTTGTTTTTGTATACCTGCAATGAATGATTTTTATAAGCTGCCATGTTAATTTTATTACCCGGCGATTTTTCAATTGTATCGCATTGATTTGAATCCATTCCTAAGGATTTGATTGCATAAAGCAGTTGATTTTATTAAGCAGCGATTTTATAAAGCAGTAGGCGTTCAGCCAAACTGGACGGTGCTGATTGGTCAAGCATGATGATTAGTCTGTGCATATGTACAAACTCCCAAGAGATGGGGCTGGTGGCAGATACAGTCCATAGAGATAACTTACCTTTAGTCTTTATGATATCCTCATTGCAGACAAACTTTGATTTTTTAGTTAAAAAATAATGTTTTTTTTTCATTTTGTAAACATTAAGCAATAAAAGTGTTCCATTATCTTTACTTTTCACCCTTTTATTATTTTTGATTAATTTTACGTAAATATACAAATTTTTTTGTTTTAACAAAATTTGATAGGAACGAATTAGTTATTTTTCTATAGAAATAATGTTTCACTCAGTGCAGATTCATTTAATACAGTATTTTACAGGAACCAATTAACTATACTAAGTGAAGTATTCCTGAATATTCAGATTTTTGGATTTCTTGCAATTTGAAACCAATTTTATAATTCTATAGTAATAGAGTGTCTAATATAGCCAACATAAAATTATAATATAGTTGTTATAATGTTATGTTTTCACTTTTTCTTCAGTACTTTATATATATATATATATATATATAAATATTTTTATATATTACTTTATATATATATATAAATATTTATAAACTTCAGAGTTGAAGTTTATAAATATTTCAAAAATTATCTTTGGATAAATTTGATTTATTTATTAATATATAAGTTAGACTAAATTTATTTGAATAATGTGAATATAATACAAAAATGCATTTTTATATAACAAATAAAAAGGGATAATATTTATTTTATAACATAATTAAAGTTGAGGTACTGTAGAATCTCTTCTACAGTAATGTTAAATTGAAAACTAATTGAAAAAATTAATTAAAAAACAGTTAAAAATTCTGCAAATTAATTATTTTAAGAGATGAATAAATAAAAAAAAATATGTCATCAAAACCAAAAATAATTAAATAACAAAAGTTGAGAAAAAATACTTTTTTAATCTGTCTTCTGGCAGAATTAATAGGTATGATAGATCAAATAGATCAATTGCAAAGACAGTGAAGCATAAAGTTTGACCTATTTAATGTTATGTAGTTTTATGATACATTTGTTGTACCTTTGTAAAATTGATCTTTCTACACTATCATAATTTTTAAAAATTTTATACAATTTCTGAATTTTTCAAAAATTTAAAAATATAATGTCATTTGTTAATGCAAAAATCCTTAAGCTATTGAAGAATAGATGAGCCTCTAATTAAAACAAAATTTTATAACATAAAATATAAAAATTACAGATAGATAAAGATACAGAAGAAAAAAATACTGAATCAAATTCTCATAAATGCTTTCAATTAAAACATTGACACCAACAAGAAGCAAATCAAATTGATTTATTAATTCCAAAATGATGTTCTATACAATTATACAGGATGAAGAAAAGCTTTGTTGTAAAATTTTGCATACTGATAGGGGGCATTGAAACAAATCAAAAATGTCAATGAACATATAGTCTAAACAATACCATTTTTGAGTTAGGATTCTTTAAAGCTAGCCAATCACATTCAAGCATAAAGCACCTTTGTTATGCATTGCATTGCTCTCAATTGTGATTGGCTAGCTTTGAAGGATCCTAACTTGAAAACAGTACCGTTTAGACCATATGTTCATTGGCATTTTCGACTTCTTTCAATGCTCCTTATCAGTACGCAAAATTTTACAATGAAGTTTCTCTTCATCTTGTATAAAATATCAGTCAGTATCATTTAGTAGTCAAGTACACTCAAACAAAAAACATTGAAATTTTTATATAGTAAATATGAATTAAAACTTGCACAGTTATATTAAATAAATTTATAATTTAATTAACTATGAATTTATTTAATATCATTTTTAGTTTTATTCATATTAATCATTATCTGAGATAGACTCATTCCATATGACCTTGAGTAAACAAGACTACTGTAATTAGATAAATGACATTTTGATACATAATTTTAATTTAGGATTTTGTTATGATATATTTAATGATAAACATAACAACTAAAAGACTATCTGTTATAGAATATGAGAATTGTGGCTTATATTAAAATTTTTAATTACAAATACTGTAGTTTTAAAGCTGTTTTTGTAGGAGGACTACCTGTATTTAAGTATATCAAAATAATTTCATGCTTAAAATTTATCATATTGACTTAAATGCAAACTGCA
>WUQG02247963.1:0-20480 GCA_011317285.2 Androctonus mauritanicus | reverse complement strand
GTTTGAATTTGTTCGTTTTATGTGGAAGCTGAAGATGATTGTAATGATCGAAAGCGCTTCTTCCCAATAAACCTTATCTGTTTAAATTGTCTCCTGCTGTAGTGCTGGATTTATTTCTTATATAACAATCCCTAATAGTGACATCTGTCAGTTTTTTTATTTTAAACAACAATGCATATTTGTACAAACATGTTAAAAAAAGAATATTTCACATTTATATAATGTGAAAAATCTAAAATAGGAAATATTATGTTATCTATACATTATTTTAACATTTAATATAAAATAGAAATTCTATATTCCACATAATTTATGAAATGCATGTTTATTGTTAGGGAAAATTTGATTGCATTAACTTCTTTAAACAAGTAAAATGGTTTGTTAATATATGTCAATCACAATTTAAAATGCAATATATGGAGATTCAAACAGTATCACAAAAAATTTCATTATAAATCTATATACTTATCAGGTTAGTATGTTAGAACTGTAAACAGGATGGTAGCAGACTTATGATACAGAATATCAACTTTTATTTTAGGAGTTAGGATATAAAATGTTATTTTTTGTGATGCTAATAATTTAAATAAATTTTGCCTTATTATTGGGCTTTAACATTGTTTTTATTCTAGATTTATAATAAAATTTGAATAAATTTCCATGTAAACAGTTCTGTTAATAAAAAAATAGGGTAAAAAGAGAGAATTACTTGAATATATCAGAAATATTTGATTTGAAGGAATAATACTGTATTTATTAATTTTAGTAAAATAAAATAATTAATAATAATTATTGCAGCATAAAACTTTGATAAACAATAATTGTTTATATTAATTTTACTTTTATGAAACTTCTCAGTGAATAATTGCATCATTAAAATATTTTATGTAAATAATGCAGTTATTTGCTTAGAAATTTTGTAAATTTAAACTAATATAAAATACTTATTCTTTTCAGTTTTACATCATATTATTATTTCATATTCTATTTTTATTATAATTAATTAAAAATAGTATGTACTATATTTATTTGATTATAACACACCATTGATTTATTGATTCAGTTATGTAATTTTTCCTCTTTTTTTAATTGATGGAATTATGGATATGAAAAATATATTAATTTGATTGCAAATCTAGAATAAAAATACTGCAAAAGCCAATTACATAACAAATTTTATTTAAAATATTAACAGTACAAAAAATAAGAAACATTTTACACTTTAATTTCTAGTCTTTCATTCACAATAAAACATTGTTAATGAAAAGTATAAAAAATATATGCAATAAAATATTTAATTGTGACAAATAATATTTTTAATAATATGATTAAATTTATTTGGATATCAATCTAGTAAAATACTTCCATTATTGATGCATTTTTATCAAGTTAAAGTTTTTACCAAGTTTATTAAGTTGAATAAACCTGAATTATTAATATAATAAGTTAAATAAGAATTAAAATGGAAAAACAATATAATGATTCAAAAAACAAGAAATATTTAATTCTTCACAAATTATTTAGAAATATACTGTCAAATTTTCATCTGGAACTATCTAAGTCATTTATAATAAAATTTCTATACTCATTTAATATATTTCTACTTAACCCAGAAGAATGTAGCTGGTGTCTGAGGGACTCTGAGCTACCTATTGCACCATGTAAAAATTTTCAAGATCATGCAAAAATTTTCAAAAATTCTGTACCTTCCCTGCCTTCCAGATTGGATTCAATTGCAATAAACATATTTTGCATTGCATTTACAGTTTCAGAGAAAAAATTCAGTAGAGTCTCTCAAGCACCAACTATGCTTACTTGTTTAACGATTTTTTCCAACAAAGTTTTTTCTTTATATTTAATATATTTTTTAAATTTGCTGTTTTCACCTTATAGGGTAGTATAATATAAGACTTTTGGCTCCTAACTTATTTAGAATATACAGTCTAAATTCATAAACAATAAGATTGTAGAGATTGACCAACAGCAAAATATTTATTATAATTTTGAAATATGATACTTTGTTTAAATAAAAAAATTGGATTGGATTATATTAAATTCAATAAAAAATCAACAAATAAACAGAAAAATGTATCAGAATTGTTTATTTGATAGAAAACAGATATAGGAATGGAATAAAATCAATATTTTTGGAGGAATTAAAAAATAACTGTTTTTAATAATGTGAGTGATTACCTGGAGCTTCTAAGAAACCAATTACACTTTGACATTACTTTATTTCAACTATACTGTGCTGGATTAATGCATAGGTTTTCCAGTTTCAATTAATATATTACATAAGCTATACCTGTATTCTATCTCAAAAAATGTATGTTTGAATACCTAGAACTTTTTAATAGTTTATTTAGTTTATGATTATTTGTATTTAATTGATCTGTACCATTTTTATTATATGAACTTTTACTGTAATTTAACATTTTATTATTTCAGTCTGGAGATTCTGAAGAGAAAATTTTGGAAAAAATAGACAATATAACAAAAGTTAGGAAATATTTTGTTTATAGTATAGTGAAAAACAGTTTTATATATTTTAGATTTTAGTTTAAATTCAATAATGATTGAATTTATAAAGATGTCTTAATGTCATTATTAAAATTAATTGTTATGGATTCAATATGAAAATGAAAAAATAAATTATTTGCATATTGAATCCATAGCAATATGCAATAAATAAATTAAAAATAAGTTTATAATAAATTTAATTTAAAATGAGGGATGATAGCTGGATTGCTGCATGATAAATTATTTTCTATTTGGAAATTAAAAATTGATTCACTCTTCAGGTTAGGTTAGAGTTGAAAAGGGAACAGAAAATTGCTATAGCATCATCTAGTGGTCCATACTGTATCTTTAAGAGAAGTCTATACATCAAAAGTTCTATCTTCTTTAATAGGACCATGAAAAGGTTTTTCCAGTCCAGTATAGGAAAATGCAATCCTGAATTTTGTGATGCACAGCCCTTTTGTCCTAAAAAGAACTACATATCTATAAAATGTATGTACATTATGGCATTTCATTTTTATAATGATATCATCTACTATTGGAATTATAAACAAGTCCCTCTTTATGATGGCAATATCCTATAACAATTCTTAAATATTTTTTTTTATCTAATGGAAGCTATGAATTACTCCTTTGCAAAGAAGGATCATTAATAAAAACATTTGCTTGCCTTAGTCCAGAATTGGACTTTCAATGAGATGCTTAGTAGCCAACCAGTCCATGATTACCCATATAAATATATTAAATGGGATAATTAAGCAGATTTAAGTCAAATAACAAGTCAAGAAGTCCATCCTCTTGGTTAACAGATTAGTAACCTCATTGCCATTAAATCCCCTTCTGTCTGAATATCCAAACAAGGTTTTAAGTTAAACAACAATAATCAAGAATTCAAGGCAATTTGACTATCAAATTTTTTTTATCTGTATTAACTAACATAGCCTATTTCAAATAAATTCTAACATAATTAGAATAGATTTCTGTTATTTCTATAATGCTAACACTGTCCAAAGAAATATAAGAAAAAGTCCTGTTCCCTTGCAGTAAATTCCTATTCTATATCAATGGATATTTCAAAGCTGCCTTTACATCAGTTAAGTCCACTTTTGATACTGTACCCAAATTCATTCTTCAACCCTTCCTTCTAGCCTGGAAAAATAGTGAAAGATCTGAAATAGCTAAATTTATTCAATAGATAATCCTATTTCAAATACTACAATGTGAATCCAAAAAATTCTCACATAGAATGAAACAGTATTTGAAGGTAGGAATTTATAAATGCTTTAATTAAATCCAGAATTCACAATAGAAATATTTTGTCTATTCAATTCTCATCACTATTTATATAGGTATAAACACAGAAAAATTCTTATCTTAACCTATTGAATGCCTTTATCACTAATAGATATCAAGGCCATGGAACAAAAAACAATAAAAAAAATACATTAAAAAAATTCAATCCTGATTTTATTAATTCCAGCTTTTATATATCTGATTTTTTTCTTTGAAATCATTGAAAATATGCCCCTTTGATGATGGGTCCTAAATTTTTTCAACTGCTGAAATATTTTTTTAAATTATATGTAAACAAACATTGTTTATATTTGAACAGCTCAATAGAATTTGAATTTTTTTATCCCATCCTGCCAATTTTATACTCTAATCTATCAAAGTTTTCTGATTATGCAATTTGATAAATGATATTTTGGAAATTTTTGGGAAATATTCAAATTTTCTTAAAATAAAATATAAAATTCTGAAAATAAAACAATATCGCAGATAATATTATAAAATACTGTAATAAGAAAATAATGGTTAAATCTGCTAAAATAAACTAAAATGCATCTTAATTGTTCATTTTTGTTTTAATTTCATCAAAATTAAAGAAAAAAATTATAAAAACAAAATATAAGCATCTTCATGCCATTGAAAAAGGCAGGACACTTTTATTGCATTACATCAGCCACTTGCTTCCCAGGAAATTACAGCCAAACTTTCTACTTTTTCATTCCTACTTTACATAGGTAATGATATTGGGTCTAAAGTTAAAATAAATCAATTGCATCTAGGAACAGAAAATGTATTATAGCTTTTTATGTACCAGATGATGCAATTTTCATATATGTTAGGATTTTTTCATATAAATAAAAAATTTATAAAAAAGTACTGTGAAAAATTGTGTAAATGAAGTAAGATCAAGTTAATAAATATGAGATATTAATAAAAATGACAATATTTCAATGATTTCATGTTTTCAATAAATATATGATGTAACTTCAATTAACAAATGTTATGTAACTTGGTGTTTTTATCAATAATTTCTGAAAATTTCAGCAGAATAATAATAGCAATATTTCAATAAATTTATGTAAATTTTGAAATAATTACATGACATATCTTAATATTTATTATTCAAAATTTGCATATTAATTGGTTTTTTATCATTTTTTTAAACATGATCCAATTTTCTTCATTTATGGCTTGTTTTATTTAGAAGACTAGTTGCTATTTCCAAAGATAGCAATTATTTCATTGGACGGCTAGGTTTTCATAAAAAAAAATCATGTTTTCAGCAATCTCATATATGGAATGAAAACTTCTGAAAAAAATAAAAAACAAAACAAAAATGCTTACATTGTTAGAAAGAGAATAAAAAATGTAATAAATTGTAAAAATTTCAAAAGATTTCAATGAAAATTAAATGATATATAATAATTTTAATTTTTTGCATATTAATTATGTTTAATAATTGAGTGCACACAAGAGGTTAAGAAGGAACAAAAAGTCTTCCTTGAAAGATACTGTCATAGAATTGAGGAAATACCTGACATATCCAGAATAGAGAAGATAATGTCCAAAGGGAAATATTACAAGACTATACTATCAAGTTGTCAAATGACATATTAGCTAGTACATTTAATTCATTTGATTATACACTGAAGAAAGTGAAATATAAGTAATTGACAACATTTTGGATTAAATATAATTTTAATAATTCATCCTAAGTGCTTAGAATAATTAACCTACAATTCTGAGATGATTTATTTTCTTCAATGATTTAGCCAAATATGAATAGAAGATTTACTTCAAGTTATTTTTGCCTCCAAGAAATTTGATTAAAGTAACTTGATTAATATGAATGAGGCTTTAATGATTGATTTAAATCAAATTTTGCACAAATGATATTACAGACACTTATTGCAGGCCTTTCCCCTCCAGAAATAGTAGAACTGCTGATTTAGTTCTCATACTAATACTAAAGATGTTGGTAAAGCATCCAAAATACTAATTGAGAACTGTGTCTCAATTGTTTAGAGTCCTAGTATCATCACATTACTTTTTTGCCTCATTGTGCTTTTGTCCTCAAATTATCTTATATGGTTGTCTAAATTTACTTACAGAAGATGAAACTTGAATTGAACAATTTGTTCCATGAAAAACTGTTGGAAAGAAATAAAGAAAGAAGAAAAATTATCAAATATTATTTCTTCTAATACCAGAATCTAGAAACATAACATTGACTTGTAGTATTAAATCAATGGAAATTTTGGTTTCAGTTAATGTCATTTCATTTAAAGTCACAATTTTCAGGAATCTAACCTCAAGGTTAAACAAGAACCTACAGTTCTATATTTTTCACTATCTAGTTCTAGTACTATTGAATCTTTGGTACAGTATTTTACATCTTAGAAGAATCAGTTTCTTTAGCTGAGGAGAAAAAAATTCAAGTGCAAATCCCCAACTCCTGTTACTCCTTTCACAATAAGGATGCAGTCTTTAAGTTTATGGAAGGAGATTTAGAATTTACTCATACTTCCAGATTTTTGCAGAAATCCAGGCTGTCAATCCTCATTCTTTATTATTTCAATTAATCTCATTTATTTAATTTAACTTTTCAGACTAGCTTATTAATTTTTTTTTATAATTTAGTTCACAATAAAGTTTATATTGACAACACTTGCCTTAAATGCTGCAACCTTTATATCATAATTTTTTTACTTTCTGTCCATAATATAAATAAGGATAAACAAGGAATGTTTTATTTATGAAAATATTTATAAATATTTCCAATAATATTGCATTCTATATAGATTTTAAATTCATATTTTGAAATTTGTAGTAAAATATCTTTAATATACATATGAGAAAATTACAAAAAAGTGTAAAATTGTGAATTTTGTTCAACTATTCTTTATTTGCTTAAATATTTTATCTATATAAAGTGATGTCCAAATAAATGACATTTTGTTATATATAAAAATTTTTCATAATCTGTTATATAATCCATGCTTGCTGATCTAGTTATCTACAACTTGGAAATGAATAAAATATACTCCAGTCGTTTTCACTGGTGAATGTCTTTAAAATAGTATATCTCTATTAAAATTTATTAAGATTTTGATTCCAAAATTTGACATATAATTTCCATAATTCCTTTTACTATTTGACTATTTTTATTCTAATATATAATAATTTCGCAGAGTTGACGGTTATTTAGATGTTATATCTAATCGCACAATTTAGCGAAAAAAAAAGAGATTGTTTTATATTTTTTATAATATTGTATATAGTAATAGCACAAAACAACAGTCAGATTTCATGGTTCTTTGATAACAACAAACAATCAAATTTTTAAATTAAAATATAAAACTATTTTGATTCATTAAAATTTATTTCAAACTTATTATTTTAAAAAAATACTTACAAGCATCTTTTATTTTAAGAAATATCTTCAAAATTTTAATACAAACATCCATCCATAAACTATGATACGTACTGCCCTCTAGTGAGATTTCATTTCTTCTAGGACAATTGAATTATAAAATAATTTACCGTTTTTTTATATTTGAATCAATTATTATACATTATAGTATATAAAGTTTTTAATTATATTTTATAATGACTTTATATATCAAGGATTTTTGATTCTGTTTATATTAAAAACTTCTATAACCTTTTTACTTTATCCTCATGTCATTTATAAAGAGTATGCAGGGTTTAAACTTTGTTTAAACTGATTTTATTTCGTCAATATCAAGATTAATATAAATATTTCTTCTTTTTCAGTTTTGTACTGCTTTCGGTCTTTATCAAATACTAACCAAGCAGTAGAGCTAGTTCGTTGTTTTCTGTTGCGCTAAATTAAAATATGAATTTAGCGTAACAGAACAACGAACAGAAACAGAACGAGCTTGAAATGAGTTTCAAGCTTGATTACAAGTTAAATTATTGCAAGCGCTCCGAAAAATATAGTTTTAAGAGAAGATATTTTCTTTTTTTGAGCTTTCCATCTTTACCAGATAATAAGGGCGGGTTATTCAAGTTCCTATCATGGGATTGCCTAAGGCATTATGTCGGCCAGTCAACTGAAGAATGATGCTCAACGAACTGGATCGGATACCCCTTTAAAAAATGCACAAGTTTGGGACTTAGGAATTGAATCAGATTCTCCATGTTATAAGTAAATACTCAATCGCAGAGCCATCCGACCAGAGATGTTATATTGATGCAGGAATATTAGCATGACCGTTCATTTTTTTTTTTTTATTGGAAATTATATAACAGTCTTCGATACCTTGTTAAAATTTCAAAATAAACAATATTGTACTAGAAGTTTCTGTGCGAAATTTTCAACGACCATTTTGCTGTATATAAAAATTTTTCATAATCTGTTCTATAATCCATGCTTGCTGGTCTACAGTTATCTACAATATGGAAATGAATAAAATGTATTCCAGTCGTTTCATTGGTGAATGCATTTAAAATAGTATATCTCTGTTATGATTAAGATTTATTAATTAAGATTCCAAGATTTGTTTCTTGCATCATTATTTAATACTTTTTTAAAATAGTTTTTATTTTTTTTTTTATCTCAGATTCATTTACATTAATATTATCACTACAATAAAGTTCAATAAATTTCGCTCTATTCAGATCATTCTATTATTAGCAAAAAAAAAAAAAAGAATAAAAACATGTCTATATAGCCAAAAAAAAATTATTCTTGTTGAAAATCTATGATTGTGCTTGAAATTTTTAGAATATGCCTTATTGATCTTTAAAACTATATCAAAACTAAAATATGTGTCCCAAAATAATCTTCAATGGTATAGCCTGAAAGTATATAAAAAAATTTTTAGTTTATATTAGTGACAACAGATAACGCTAAGTGTTAAGAAACCACGTGGAAACCTACCATCGATGGTTATCACAAAGGAAACACCATCTATGTATATCGATAGAAACCACCGTCGATATAATTCGATGTTTATAGAACAAACTCTTTACGGTATGCAATTTACATTCTTCATATAGTTTTTATATTAAAATTCTATTATATTTTTTTAATATTCAACTACTGTATAATATTTTTAATATTATAATATTTAAAACATTTTAATATTTTTTCAATAAAATGTTTGTTAAAATGGATTGAATGTCAAAAATATTGAGATGAACTAAATGCATTCGCTAAATATTTATAAATGTGATGCAAATGCAGAAAATGTTAATAATATTAAACAAAAGTGTTGGACACTGTAATGAAACAGCGTCATTAAATGAAATAGTGTAGAATCCTGTTTATACGTTTTTGAAGGGGGTTGATAAAAATTATGTACAAGTGAGATTAACGTTAAAATGAAACTTTTTATTTTAACTTTGAATGTTAAAAAAAAATACATTAAAACTTTAAAAAGTTAAACTGCATACTGTATTAGGTATGTTTTTTCCATACATTAAAACTCAAAATTAAGTAGTTTAATTAATGATGATGGGCGAATACAGTTATTTTGGCATAAAGAAAGAATCAATTGTAGTTTGTTTTTTGGATGCAATACTACATTCATAAATCAAGCCTTCATATGCAACTACTATATCTGTCTGCGAAAAATACTTGTACTGTAGATGTACTGTAGAATGAATTACAAAAGTAAAACCAAAACTGAAACGAGTCCAAAGGTGAAAGTGAGAGTAGGAATCGGTAGAAAGACTGGTGGAATAAGTTTTGGTTTTACTTTTGTATTTATTCTGCTTTCTATTTCGTAAGATAATGTAGTGTACGGTATAACAAATTGTTCCTTTGTCGAAGAAGTTTGGCTAAGATTTCTTGGATTTTATATATAAATACTACGAAAGACTCTGGAAAATAAAAATAATAGCGTACAGATGCGAAAATGTATAAATGGAAAACGTGCAAGTGGGATGAGTTTACATGAAAAATCGAAAGAGTGTACAAAACACAACGTAAAAGTGCGAAAAACGTAGAAGTGAGAAATGTATAAACGGGGTTCTACTATAATATCAATATGATCCTTCTCTCTGATTCATTGAATCAATCTATTTCTATTGATTTATGTTAAAAATATAAAACAAATTTTATTACTAACCAGTAAGTGTATCAAATATACATCAAGTAACTTTGACTTAAGATACTGGAATAAGTTCATATTCCTTCTTAGAGTCTTTCCGAATAATAATATACAGGGTATCCGAGAATTCTTTGTATGATAACAAGCATTAACTGCATCCGTATGTCTCATAGCCGTATGTCTCATAGACGTAGACAAATAGTTCCAAAATGTTCAGAAACTCATCAAGTTTTAGTGTTAAGAGGAAAGAAATCAATAAATCTCCACGTGAGCATTCTTGGTAGCACGCAGTACATCAAGTCGATATTCTACTTCTGGCCATAACATCACCAACATCACAGGAGGGACTGATGTAATGACTTGTGTTAACCGTTCTCGCAGGGTTGGAAGATCGGAGATAGGAGTACTGTAAATATTTGTTTTTAGACATAACACCAGAGATAAAAATCCAAAGTGGAGGCCACGCTGTCGGTCCATTTCAGATCCTCTACAGAGAAAATTCGAATTAAATTTTTCGAAAATGTAATAAAACTCTCATATTTGCTAAGAATAATTGAAATACAGTTTATGGTTTCATAAAACACTATGCGGCTATAGCTTTAGTTAAAAAGATTTGCAGCTCGAATAGGTATTCATAAAAATTTTATGATCACGATAAAAATGCTTCAAACACGTTTATAATTTACTTTTGAATTGTTATTTATTAAGGAATTATGCAATTATGATGAGAATCTAATTATAAAAAGGTAATAAACAATCTAAAAAATATCCATTTATTGATGCAATTGAATAATAAATTCAGTTTTTAAAGTGTTGTAAAACATGAATTTGAATGAAACTTTTTAAGTTTCATAAAATAAAATATTTCATTAAATTAATTAATTTCGAAACGATTATGTAAATTATCATTCATCAAATCAAATATTTTTTGTGTGCATATTTCTGTTACAGTATATGTGAAACGTTCTGTTTGTTCGTCCGTAATTTCGTAATATGATACTACTTTATACTAGTGTTGAACATCGATAAAACCATCGAAAGAAAACATCGATGTTAAAAACAAATTATTTATTTTTAAATATTATGATTAATATTAATCAAAATGTTTATTTTATATGCAGAAAAACAATCAAGTGATACTTATATCAAAAAAATTATTATATTTATAATAATTAAATTTTTGAACTGAACCGTAATTATTTTAATTTACATCTACAGTCGATACTTTTTGTTTAGTGACAGCAAAAATATTATTTTTCAATAACAGTTCATCCCAAGCACTTCCATCAATTAATATTTGATCAGCTTTATTGACTAATCATCGTTTTTATAACATTAAGTAGTCTGTCCAATATATTTTATACATCGATGAATTTGCTTAATGCAAAATTAAAAAATTAAGAAAAATTTTCACCAATTATAAAAAATTCTATTTATAAAAATATTATGTAATATTATTTAACAAACATTAATTCTACTACATAAACATAAAAAATATTGAGTATCGATACCAAAACATCGATCTCTAAACATTGATGATTAAAACATCGAACATTTTTTTTGTCAACAGATGACGCCATTTTCCACTCAGTAAGAGTACTAAGTGGCAGGTCAGGCATCTCCAGAAAAGTTTTTCGGGGTTCCGGGCCCGGCCCGGCCAGCCCCCTCCTTTACTATCCGGCCTCTCCACGGGCTTGAGTGCAATCCGTGGTTGGAACTGGCCGCGCCCCTTAGTAATCTCATTGAATGAAAAGGGAAATAAAAATTCAAAAAAAAAAAAAAATGATATTATTGCTTTAATTGACATTGGAAAATTTCGTAATTTATTATATTATTATTATTATTATTGTTATTAATTTTTTTGCCACTTGATAAAAATTAAAATTTCCAGAAATATCTGGAAATATTTCAAAAAATGTTATAGCTGAGCTATGGCAAACGCTATGATACAATATTCTTAAATCTTTGGGAAGTCGGGGAAAACGCTTTCGGATAGAATACGTTTCCTCTTTGGGAAATTCACTTTACCTAGTATATAAACAGATTTTTGGGAGTGCGCCAATTAATTAAAGCGCCGCATCCATTGGTAACATTTTGTGTAGGCATTCGGTCACTTATCGGCCTTAAGAAATCTAAGAAAGATGGCGTCGGCCGCTTAGTCGTGTCAGTTCACCATAGCCAGGCATTTACTAGAGATGTTTCACCGTGAAGTTGTGCGCTCTCCTTGAAACATGTATTTGTCTTCGAATTTTATTATGTAAGGCGATGGTCACTGGTTAGACTAGCAAATCGCTCGAGGACAAAATTCATTGCGAAATGCGATATCTACAAAAATTTTATGATTCCCGAGCTGGTAGTCCTTCAGATTTACGTCCTTGCTCTTATTAATTTCGGGTTAAAATTTTCTATCGTACCCAGAAAGAGGTAAGTGTTTCCCTTTAGCTATCTCAATCGAAAAATTTCCGAGATTTTCCATTTAATCACCATTGACCGGCTCATAGTATAACGCTATTTTCCTTTAAAGGAAAAATGTGTCGGCACCGCTTCTTTAGGGAAGCGTAATAATCTAATTTCCGATCTTAAGAATTGAGTGTCGAGTAATTAATAGACGATTTCCCTAAATATATCCTTCTCTTTCTAAAGGAGAAGGAGATATATTTAGGAAAATCGTCTATTTCCCTAAAGAGTCTCGTGCCAGCTGACTCGGGAGTTAGTTAATAAATATTCTCCTGTGTCTACTTTCAGGGCCGCTCGACCGGGAACCGAAGTAAATCCTTGAGTCGATAAAGCTGCCAATGAACTCTCACGCAGTTTGTCAACATCGTAATTGGGTCACCGTCATCGAAAATTCCATAACTTCACTTCCCGAGATGAACTGCTGGTAATATCGCCATGCGTACTCGACATTCTTGGAATGTCCGGGTTTCCAGATTCGCCGAGAATTCGGTCAACCCTATAAGAACTATTGTGGAGAATATGAAATTGCGACCCAATCCCGACAAGCCCCTCTTGGCTCTATCCATAGGTGAGTACCTCTGATCTAGCTGATAATACGGCTGATTCCGCAATTGTCAAGAATAAATTTATTCTTATTTTTAAAAGAGTGATATTTTCTAGATAAAGATTTTTTATATAAAATTTAATTTATCTAGAATCACCGTAGTTTCGTACGAGATCTGTTAACTTGGAGAGTAAATAAAATGATAATTTCTTAAATTCAATCTTAGAGACTTATATGGTTACCGATTGAAGAAAACATTATTTGGCAGGCTGTCCGGTATAAAGTAACAGAACTAAGATATTAAAGTAGATGATTCCCACGGCTGGCGTAGGGGAATTAGGCCAGATCGGAACCCCTCCCACTAGACCTATGCCTATCTTTTAATCGTGGTTGGTAAGCCAAAACCGAAACTGTAAACATAGTAATTATTGGGTTGTAACACTTGTACCTTATTTTGGTCGATATGAAGTAGTGTATTGGTGGTTTTTTTCGAGGTCAGTTTTCGGGTTTTCGTTCTGGTGACCGCATCCCGATAAAATGACGGATTTCTACGGTGTAAAATCCAGTGTAAAAATGCGAAAATATTGGTAAAATTTAATAAATTTGATTGAAAGTATTAAATTCCGAAAAGTGTTAGGTATTTATATCTTCTCGCTCTGTTCAGGAGACCCTACTACTTTTGGAAACATGGATGCCTGCGAAGAAATTACCGAAGCGATTGTAGAGGCAGTCCGATCACGAAAGTATAATGGTTACGCTCCTAGTCAAGGTAGGCGGAAGTAGATCCAGCCTAACTGTAAAAGATTGAAAACTGATGGCTTTTTCCATTTCTCAGGATTCCAAGAAGCGCGCCAAGTAGTCGCTGCTCATTGCCGCTCTCCCGATTCCCTAATAGAAGCTAAGGTATGTCTTCCATTTAAAAGCTAGAGGAATAGTAGTCAGTAGATGTCATCTAGCTCTGTTGCAGGATGTTGTCTTGACCAGCGGATGCTCTCAAGCGCTGGAATTTTGTATAAATGTGCTTTCGAATCCCGGTCAGAATGTATTGATTCCCAGACCAGGCTTCCCTTTGTATAGGACTATCGCGGAAGGCATTGGAGTGAAAGTCAAATATTACGATTTATTGGTTGGTAGGGAGAGTGCCCGAGGCCAATTTTATTTTTTACTGGCGGATAAAACTTCTTTTGCCATTTTTTGCAGCCCGACAAGGACTGGGAAGTAGATTTGAAGCATTTAGAGAATCAAATCGACTCTCAGACTTCTTGTATCGTCATTAATAATCCTTCCAACCCGTGTGGATCCGTTTATTCCGCCTCGCATCTCTCCGAGCTTCTGCACATCGCCGCTAGGAACTTTGTGCCCGTCATTGCCGACGAAATATATAGCACCTTCGTAAGTATTTCTCTGTAATAAACGAACTCTAACAATAAATCCTGACTAGCTCTTTCTAAGATTTTTCCAGGAGAGGTATTCTACCCCTTGGCATCACTTTCTAAGGACGTGCCGATTCTTAGTTGCGGTGGTATTACCAAGAGGTATAAAAACTTATTTCTCCATTAATCTTTCGCCACCACCAAATTTATTAATTTGTGATATAATACCAGGTTTATGGTTCCGGGATGGAGAATGGGTTGGATCATTATCCAAGACAAAAACGAAATCTTTGGCCCCACGGTAAAATTTTTATTTTATTTTTATCTATTTAGAACAGAGCTGCGGACGACTCTAGATGCTTAATAAACGGTTAGACCAGCTTCTAAAACTAGACTGGACCCGTCTGGTCGCTTCTCTACTGACATTACACTGATTGATCTTTTGCCCCGATAGATAAGAAATGGATTGCAAAATCTCTGCCAGAGAATTATGGGCTGTAATACTATCGTTCAGGGTGCGCTTCCCACCATTCTTAACCAGACTCCTCACCAGTTTTTTAGAGAATGCATCAGTACGGTTAAGGTAAGATTATTCTTTCTCAAGCTTTTATTCTTTCTCTTCTTTTCTCATTATCCTTTCTTGGCCAGAACAATGCCGAGGCCGCTTATACAGCCCTTCGACACGTTCCAGGACTCATGCCCATCATGCCAGCTGGCGCAATGTATATGATGGTAAGTCTGACCAACGTTTTTAACCGTGCCACACTTTTAGCCGGTCGAACCGGTAAAGGGGAGAAATGGGATTAGCTGGTACCACAATCCATCCTAGCTGGTCTGGGTAGTAAATTAAAGACGGTCGTATCTTAGATATATTTCACGCAATTCTATCGAGAAACCATAAGATGGTCAAAATTGTCTTATTTTCCAGGTGGGGATCGATATGCCACATTTTCCGGAGTTCCGCCACGATTTAGACTTTGTGGAGAAGTTGGTATCGGAGCAGTCGGTGTTTTGTTTGCCCGGAAAGGTGAGAAAGTACTACACCAACCAGTTCTATTTAGTGAGTCGGTGGTCAGTCACACCCTCCCAGTATAAGGAGGGTTAGTACGGGCTGGTTAAGACGAAAACGAACGAGTTTTAAAAGTAAGCGCAGCACTTTCGCTCGTTTATCTTTTCCAGTGTTTCGAGTTTCCCAACTACTTCCGGATCGTATTGACGGTTCCAGAGGATCACATTAAAGTAGCCTGCCTGAGAATAGCCGAATTTTGTTGCGACCATTACGTCGCTTCCGGATCCATTAACAACGACAATCTCCTGCTGAAATACGGACTGTTGAGCGATAAATATTAAATATTTTTGAACATCATTTTTGTTTTCCGATTAAGTAATGTTAAAGTAAGAGGGAATTATTTAATCATTATTCTGTATTATTCGCTTCAATAAAAATATGTGCAGTTTTAAATGCCCGGCTACTGTAATTGGGCTGTTTCCATCGAAACACGACAGTTAATTCTGATTAAAAAGTACAGTAGTTGAAAGATATAATTGTCGATTATAGTGTATATCGTTATCATCATCATCTAATGACGGAAAAACTACAAAATAACCACACCGCTGGTATTCCCCTTAGTAAAGAAAAGACGATAAAAAGTTAAATGAAATTTTTTAAGAAACATTTTCTATGGAAATGAAAAGTTGAATACCAAATGCGCACAGATATCAATCGATTTCCCCAAATATTTTTTTTCTATTTTAAAAATCCTGGACAAACGAAGGTGTAGAAACCGATGGTGACTATCACTTTTGACATAGGTGTTAGGTGACCTTAGGCCCGGTAAATCGATCAAAAGTATCGATAGTGTTTGAAAATCGAATTGTGTCCTTGAGAAAGCCTGATCGTAATTCAAAATACGTATCTGCAGTCAGCGATAACCTTCGAAAAGGCAGTATCGATACGAAGACTTTTTAAACTCGTCTAACAGGTAAAGTAAGAGAACCGTGATTAAGAAAGCCAAGTTAAATAATGTTTGAACTTTTTCCAATGCGTCGAAAGCATTTTATTAATAGAAGACACCCAGTTATATATCCCACTCCACTTAATTAATCAGCCACAATCCGCTTAATTGATTTTTTGGTCCGGTAAAAAAGTGGTGTCCTCGATTTCGTTACTTAACTAATCCCATATTGTCCAATGGCAGTAGATAGTTACTAAGTTTTAAACTTTGTAAAGGCGATACGGCCAGTAATTAATAGTTCGAAACCCTTTATTCTTATGTCCTGAGTCATAACAGCCGCAGCCATGGTAAATTCCAGATCCAAGTCCAAATTTCTTAAAATGTTTTGCCGGTAAATACCAGCAGCCAACAAATTATAAAAGGTCTAGTCTCTCTTTTCCGATATCGTCGAAAAATTGCTGTTTATGGTGGAGGCCTGGCTAGACTCTTTCCTTATTATAAGGCAATTATATAATGCTGCGTCGATAATAAACTCATTTTGTACCGTAATTCGGCCAAAAGCCTAACGTTTGGTGGAAAAATAAACAAAGGCGACAGTATCCGAGCGCTAAAGAGATTTACGGTGGTATTTTGAAGCTGGTTATTAGAAGTTGGATAGCCCAGTTTTACCTGTTCAAAAACGCTGGTCGACGGCCCATACACCACTACGTCGGACCGAGTGGTAAGATTCCAGAATTCAATGGCAGATTAGCGGGCAAGCGGTCCATGTCCCAACTCTCTCTCCCCTCGGCCATTTTTCGTCACATTAAGATCTCCGACCCCGAACTCAAAAATTCCAAGATGACTCAAAAATTTTAAGTGGAAATATAAAAAGAGGTGAATAATCTAATAGGAAATAGGAGTTACCGTGACTATTACGTATACGGTAGGGTATCTTTTAATTTCCCAGTAAATAGCTTACAACTAGATACTTGTCTTAAACTTTATAACCAACGTACCTTACCCCTTATAATTTTTATTTTTCCGACAAATAAGCTACGACATTTTGTATTGTACGTGAAAAACTTTTTAGTGGTCAGAATTGGCGCGTTCCCTTCTTTGCCCAGCTCATTTGACGGTCAGCCCTGTATTATTTCTTCCCCCGACAGCGCCAGATTTACCAACGCTCCTATAGATAATTCCCCGACATTCGGAATATACAAACTTAAGAGAGAAAATTAACTTTTTCTGTAAATATTTTTAAATGGCCGATATTATTTTTAAAGCGGAATTTTTCTGTTAATATTGGACTAAAAGTCTCTGGTGGGTGGAGGTTTCGACATCTTTGGATAAATACTATCGACTTAAAACGAAGAATTACGATTTTGGCGGTATTCTTGTTGGGCAGCCGAGTGGTTTAAGCAGAAATTTCCAGCGCGGTGCGGGTCAGAAAAGGATAGAAGTGTGTTGGCTGGCTCTGGTACGGAATATTTCGAATTTCGGTTCATAAATATTCAGGCGGATAGTTTTCCTGCCACCGACGGCCGGAACGTCCTTTGGTATACGCCCTTTTCCGATAAATTCGTTTATTTATAGATAATTAGCCATTTAAATTCAAATAAAAAGCTGCCCAACCTGTTGACTAATAAAGACGCAAATTTTCGATAGATCTTTAGACGTTATTTTCTTTTCGCACCGAGAAGAATACTCGGGCTACTCCCACCCGTCGGAAAAAACTTCCCAGTAGGATGCCTGCTGGAAAATTTCTACTAGATGGCGCCAGTTACCCATCAATCGATTACGGACGGAAAAGTGAAAAATACGTATCGGACTCGAATTCTCGTCCATTTATACGTAAAGTACAATTTTTTTAAATTTATCTACTAAGTCTTGGTAAATTAAATTCCAGCCAAATACATCGGAATAGTTTCCTTTATCCGTCGACAGAGGGCGGCCCTGTGTCGACGGATAAAATCTTTTATTAAGACTACAATAAACGGGAAATTCGAACTTTCGAGGGCAACTATCTATAAAATTCATCGTCCCGATGTTTTTTAATTCCAGAGGAAAGAGGCGGGCCAAATCCTTCCGTATAATATCCGTTCACACCAACCGAGAATGTTCCCGCACTAGCTGGTACCAATCACCTATAACCGACCCAACTCTGGGATATGGCCAGAGAGTTTCCGGAAGGAAACTCACCATTATAGCTCTAGGGAAGGAGAAACTGTTTACTCTTACTTCCCATTAACCAACTTCGGATGGTTGGAGAACGGTCCCAGAGAATTATTGCCTGTATTAATGATAGTTTCATAATAAATTCGTTGTTACTCGTACTTTTTGAACAATGTCAATTAATACGTAATGTTACTCTTATCCATACCTAAGAAAAACTACTATTAGTACAAAATTATAAAATATCCACCGATGACAAAATGTCGATTAATTAAATAAATCGATATTCGTATAAATAATTGTTAAAATCTTAATTAAAATAATTTATATGGCGTGGCTAGGCAAACAATGATTTCATTTTTTCGGTTAATCCGTGTTTGGGTCATTCCGTGTCGAGTGGCCTAATTTTGAAAAAATTTCGAGACTCCGAAACCGGAAAAGCATTGTTCTGGTAGTTCGAAATCTCTTTTCGACGCTAGCGAAAAGAATTAAATTCAAATTATCGACACCGATATATTTGCCCTGGCGCATTGGTCGAACTCGACCCAACCACCTTCCATATCAGAATTTTTGCATTTAGCAGTTTTAAAAACCCGACCAGATGACCAAGATTCGGAGTGTTAGGTATTCGGTGAGGCAGCAATCGTATTCGAAACTTCGAAAATTAGTTCTGATCGGACGCGAATTCGATCAGAAGTAACTTTCCGAGTTTCAAATACGATTGTTGCGGACGGGCCCTAGTGTCAACCGTATCATTTCTCCAACCGAAATTTACGCGGCTTCTTCCGAAATACTCGCGCCTATTCACACCGAGTTTCGGCAAAATTAAAGAGGGTCGAGCCAAGACCCGTTTTTAAAGGATATTCTTTCACCATCTCCGATTACTTTTCCTAACTTTTTACCTACGGCACGCCATACCGAAAAACAAATGGACAAAAGACAGTTTTACCGTTTGATAGCTTTTATTATATTAATTACGTTCTCCCTCACACGCCCGTTTCTTTTAGCTCTCCTCAAATCGTCCATATGGATTTCCAATTATTCAGAAGGTACAGAGTTTCATTTTCTCTCCATTCTATATACTGTATATTTATATATACACTCGCAGGTAAATCCACTGCCGCTATTACTACTACTGCCATTATTCTCAACGCTGGTGGTTTCCGTTAGTTTTGTGACGTGACGTAAACAACCAGAATAACCGAATTAAATTTTTACGGTTACCGTAAGCGAGTATAATCGAATGAGTTAGGTGAGGAGTATAATCGAGTTTTTCTGGGTCGGCGCCAACGGAGTATAACTATAAACCGAAGGAAGCGATAAAGGTAGTGGGCAGCCAGCCGTAGTGGCAGCGTAGATCGGGTCGGGACCCAGCCGAAAAATACGGTAGAGTCTAAGTCAATAAAGCGTAGGCTGGAAATTTATCCATAAATAAGTTCTGTAAGCGGACTAGGCTAATCCTAGGATGCAGATCGGCGGGTGCGCGCCAACCCGCGGCGACTCGGGCTATAATTCTGGCGGTTGCATCGGCCACCACCGTCACGGCCTTAACGCGGCCATCTTTGGATCGTTAAGTCTGCCGGTATTAGGCCGCCGAACCATCATAAAGCGAGTTTGGTGGAGATGTTACGACAAGGTCGCCCGCTGGGTAACAGCCGCCGACAATGGAAAGAGAAGTCGCGCCACGCTGCCTGGCACATATGAGGCGGTAGTGTGGGAGTGCGGGCTTTCTGGCTAAAAATGACTCCCCGGCTCCACCGGAAAAACGGTTCCACCGTATTTTACGGCGGTTTCTTCTTTTGGCGGAGTAAAGATGGCGGCGTTGGCGCTACCGGAGAAACGAAAGGAAATACGGGGCCGAGAAAAATCGGGTCGGAACATTATGGAGGGAGAAAGGACCGCGGTCCGCCTGCCAACACTTTAATTTTGAGACGGGCGCTTTGTCGGTAAATCGGATTTTTCTCGGGACAGATTCGGGCCGCTATTAAATCGGGCACGGCCCCATCCCATAGCCGGAACGGTGGAAAATTTGGGCTCTGAGGCTATGAAACGGGACGGGGCTCCAAACCACGCGCTTTCCCTATCGATCTAAGTTTGGGGCCAGAAT
>WUQG02247852.1:0-20490 GCA_011317285.2 Androctonus mauritanicus | reverse complement strand
TATATTTTGTAAAAGTATGATGAATCTCGCGGGCCGGAAAAATGTTCAAGGCGGGCCGCGGGTTGGCCACCCCTGATGTAAATAATAATTCATCTAACTGGAGTGAATGTCTCCAAGAAATATAACCTGATAAATTATAAATGTGTAGATTAATTTTCTTGATCAAAATAATTTTTTTCAATTCTAAAGTCCATTACTTAATTCATAATCAATCTGTAAATTTATATTTTGTGGATAAACATTAATGATATTTTATGAAGTTTTAATTATCAAAAATAAAACAATAAGTTATAATTTTGAAATATAAATTAGCCTATATATATATATATTTTATAAATGACAGCACAGATTAACCTATCAAATTTATTCATTAATTTTTAAAATCCACATACTATATTGTATTATAATTTTCATCGAAGTCCAAAATACAATAGTTGTCAATAAATACTTACAGAAAATTTAAAATATCTGTAAATAAATATATTTTAAATACTACATTTTTAAATTTCGCCTTCTTTAAATTAAAATTTATCCTTAAATATTCTAAAAATTGAAATCCTTCTTAAGCATAAAAATTTATTGAATTTACGAAAAATTCTTGGCTTCAGTATTTTTCAGATCATTATACTTAATTATTATATGGAAAAAAAAAAAAATTAGTTACTTAAATTATACTGAAATATTTTAATTATTATTGTTTTATATGAAACTTATCTTAAAATATGCATTTTAAGTATCTAATCTAACAAGCAAGATTAATTATAAAAAATTGCACTTTAATATTTGTCTGTAATATTTAAAACTTTATATATTATATTATAAACTTTGTTTAAATAATTAATTCAAGTGTTTATAGAAAATTATAATTATATAAATAATTTTTTATACAGTATTGACAGAAGAAATAAATTCCAGAGTTTATGTATCATTGAAGAATTGATTAGAAAAAATTCCCAGCATTCTAAATTATCTGTATGCTATTTGCTTTATAATTATAAAATATGCTATCAACTTAAGTTTGAGTAGATGCAATAAATTCCTTTTTTTCAACTTTTACAATATCCTCAAAACATATTTATAATCATATTTTTGATAAATTTATATATATGATAAAATCAGAATAATTTTTATGAAGTTATTAATCGCACCTCTTTTGTATTAGCATCTACCTTCTCTCGTGTTATCCAATGTAGTTGCAATTTGTTTAAGGTAATAAAAAAGCCGTAGGGTCAAGAGCTGCTAAGATGGAACGTTGGAAAACGACCTCGAGGGAAAAAAGAAAGTAAGGAAGTAATCCGTTCTTGCACACAACACGGGTTTATGACACCAGAGGGCGTCTCTTATGACTTCTTTCCTGCAGAATGACATTAAGGCCTTCTTCGTTTACAGCGAGAAGGAGAACGATGTGCGCTTGGTAGCAGGCTGAAAAACTTTATGATTGCAAAACCATTCTATTAAGTAGCAGGTATCAGATACAGACTTGTTAAACCGATCAGGGCAATGTCCTTTCTCCGATATTCTTTCATTCGCTTTGCATTTTATTGCTGTGAAACTCACAATTTCTGAAGTTTATACTCAACGAATGAATTTGGAAATTTTGAGAACTAAGAAAAACTCAAGATTTATATATTAGAGATGTATACAATTAATTAATAATGAATATAATTGCGTATGTATAATTCCTTCAAAATACAGTGATGAGAAAAATTCATTAATAATTTATTGATTTAAAATTATATTTTAACTATATTTATGTTATGTTTTATCATTTACGAGGGAACGCACTCCGTAGAAAATAAAATTAAACTACTTCAAATGGATAACAAAATACATATAAAAGTAATAAAAACTTTAAATGATTCACCTAAATTTGTACGTTTAATCTATCTCCCAGTACATTCAACGTTAGTTATTTTTTACTTTTTGATCAAAGTTACTTTTAATCATTATAAAATTAAAAAGTTATATAGTTATTAAATTTATTTTTACACTCAATAAACGAACTTTTCACCTGCTTCCAGTAATTCACGACTGGGTGTGGTTTAGTTTGAGCTTATGTTATTATCTAATTCGTGACACATCTGTTGTGATGAAATAAGCACAGATTTTTTGAGATGTTGTCAGTCATGTTTGAAGCTACACCCTTCAGATACGAAATACAGTATAATCAACAGGTGTAACCAAAATAAACTTTTTTAGATAACGTGAAGATAAATAAAAATAAATAAATTCAAAGATTTATTTCAGGATAAATTTTATCTTCTAAAACATTTTATAAAATTTTATTTAAAAGCAAAAATAAATAAATAATAAGTTGGACATATAAAATAGAGATAATCATGTTTAAATGAAATTATTTAGATATTCTTATTTAAAAATATTTATATTTTATGATAAATTATCTTTTAAAATCAAACTTTTAATACTGTAAATGATAAATTTCGCAAAACTTTGTTCGCTATTAATCTTAAATAAGAACGAAAACGTTTGTTTAACAACAATGAAAGAACTCACCACAAACTCTCCTTTGAGAAGAGAACCGGCTTGTCCCACATAAACAGTCGAGGCTGTGTCAAATATAAGTTTTTTAGGGATTCTGTTCACTACAGTAGAACTGTATTCTTCACAGTTGTAGTACAAAGTGATATTATTGCCTTCGATTTTTATTGCTAAACTGTTAAAAGAGATGATTATTAAAATAATTTCAAATTAGGCTAATTAAAATACAGCCAGAAAAACTTACCGAGTCCAAGTATCGATACTTTCAGGTATAATAAAATTAATTAGAATTTGAGAAGATAAATGCATATCTACATCCGTATAATATAAAGTAATGTTCTGAAATTTATTTTTGGCTGCTGATACTTTTAAACCTAACTGAATCACAGTTTCCGATGGATTCACAACTAATAATGAAAAAACATAAAATAGAGAATTTAGTAAATTTCATTACAAAAGAAATTATTATTATTATTCTTTCACTTAAACATATTTTCTATATAAATATATCTTAATCATTATATAAAAATTAAAAAAAAAACTTGAAAATTGAACATAAAATTTAGTTTAAATATTTAAAAATATTCAATGACTCGTTAAAGACTCATTTTTTTGAAATTATAGTATTGCATTTTAAAAAATTCATACTACAGTACTGTATTTGAATTTAAAATAGTATGCTTATCCAAAATATTTTATTTGAATATAATTGCATGTTAAAATATTATTAAATATTTTTAAAAATGTATTCTCATTGATATTTGAATATACACTATATTTTATTTTATAATATAAAAAATAATAATAATAATAATAATAATCTGAGATAAAATAAAATTTTATCTTGCATCGATTAAAATTTCATTCTTAGAATAAAATTTGCAAACAAAAACTGATCTAGAGAGTAAATGGGAATAAGCAAAAAAATCTATCACAAATTTATATTTTTTTCACTATAAAATTTTTGAAATTTGCAATTACTATATTACTATATATTTTTCTATGCAATCTTCAGTGATTCTCATCAAGATATTTAATAAAATATAATTTTTTAAAGTTTACTTTTTATTAAAGTGAAACAGGTTAAACTAGATCACAGATATAAAAGACACTATAGCTTTTATATTCTCCCTGACTCCATTAAAATATTCATTTCGTTAGATTTATTTCGCTCACGAACATGACTGTTAAGGTAATCACTGCATGGTTCCACTTTGAAAATCTCCAACGACTGTAGATAACTTTAACGATTTCTTTGTCTGAATGAAGGTTTCAGATCGCCTGATATTTGTACGGTGTCTAAAATAAACAATTGGTAGAGAATCAGCCAATCAGACATAGTCTATTCACGCGTGCACGCAATCAGTTTGACGTTAAGGTCCAATAGAGCGATTTAAAGAAAACGTCCTGAAAGCATTGACTATCGACTAGAATTTTAACTCGGGCTTTGCCTGGAAATTTGTTGTATGTGACATTCGGAATACCAATGCGAAGTTATGGCCAGTCATATGAATTCCAAAATGCACATAAAAGTGTTTAAATAATAATTAAAGAGATTACCTGCAAATAGATAGCCTTCATTTTCATTCTCTATTTTATAAGTGGAAATGATGGCAAAATTGGTAAATAATGCTGCAGGAAATAACAATCGATAAGGAGTTTTAATATCGGCACCACCTTTCAGTTGAAATGCAGGAAAACCGTCTTTTCCTGTGACAAAATCTACCGACGATGAAGTGAAAGGTATAATAATTGCCAATAAGAGATCGACTTCTGAATTATCTGGTCTTCCTACAAATTAAATAATAATTTTATTTAGATAATAAATATTTAACATAAATCTTTACATTGAACTTAAATTTTATATTATTAAATTAAAAACATTTAATAAATTAAGCTTAAAATATATTAACTATCGAGTTTAAAATGAAATTGTAGTGTACAAATTATATCATAAAAGTCATATATAAAGTATATAATAGTTATAAAAATTAATTGCTATTAAAGAATTTTTTTTATTTAAAATTATCTGTATGCATTAAAAGCTTACTTAAAATTGTTTAGATTTAATACCGTAATTCGTTTCTCATAATGGTATTAAATCGATTAAATTCTTTTAAATCAAATTTAAATATCCGTATTTATAACAATTTAATTTTTTATTTTAATTATAACTATATACCATTGTACAGTAAAATAACATTAAAATAATTATCATGTGAACTAAATTTCTGAATCGAAAATTATCTGAGGAAATGAATGATTACGAATATTGTTCATCAACTACCCACTTTCATAAAGAAAGAAAGAAGATAATCGCTTTTTCCAACAAGTAAACCGATTATCCTATAAAAGGTCTTGTTTAAAATTATTAGAATGATCTTAATTTATATAAGATTTAGATTACATATGTCAAAGAAAACATTATATTATGTTGATCAAAATATTGTTTATGATACTAAAAAATTTTAAAAAACATAATTTTTTTATTTAACAATAACAAACGATTAACTCAGTTTATATTTATGTCACAATAAAAAAATATCCATAAAAGAATCATTAATGTACAGTACATGATGATTTGTTGGTAATTATATAGATTATATCCATGAGAACTCTAAACAGAAAAAAAGTCACCTCGAACTTCTAAGTTATGCTAGTTATTTGAAACATTCTATCTGCTGCAAATGCTTTCGAATTAATCTTCTTTGTACCGGTAAATCTATCTGAGGATGAGAACGACTTCACTGAGAAAGATTTTAGATAATTTGACCTTATTTTTTCACAGGAAAAAAGGTCAAATTTATTTACGATCAGTGTATTTTATTATAAATTCTTAATATTAATAAATTAAATTAATTCTTAATTTAATTTTTTTTATTTATCAAGCAATAAACAAATATTTATTCCTCATTAATAATCTATACTTATTTTAATCAGAATCGCAATTAATATATTTAATATAAAATAATCTGACTGTTGTAATTTATCATTTATAAATTTAAAAATCCTTTTGGTTTTTCTGGTTGTTATTGAATAATTCTAAGCTAAAATGTTCAAATTAATTAATTTAAAGAATTTCTATACTTGTTAAATTAATAATCAAATCTAAAATAATAGATTCAATAATTCTATTGAATTTGATCTTTGGCTTCAATGTTATGGTTATTTTCTCTTTAATTTCATGCTATAGAAATAGAGAACACGAAGTTTAGAATAAACTTTCTAATTAATAAGAGAAAAGTGTAATTCAATTACCAAGGATTGTTATAAATTAGAAAAATTCTTTCATATAACTTTTTTCTTGTTTATATTCTCATTTAAAGAAAGTACTGTAATTATTAATAAAATAAATGAATTATTTTTGATGGGTCAGATAAAATCTTTTAAAAGAATTAAATAAAAATGGAAAATATAGTCTCTGGAAAAACTGAAATTCTGTATACTATATTGCATATATTTTTAAATTGTATAAAAATAAACAGATTTTATACTATTTCGAATAATATATGATGGAATATAAAGAATTAGACAGGAAAGAAAGCATCTAGTTAATTTTCATCTTACATAGGAAAGCATATTCCCGTAGATATGATAATATAAATAAAAAAAAATTAATAAAATTATGTAATCCGATAAAACCAAACATCGTATAGATTTAAATCTGAATTATAATCGAAAATCAATTTTTTTTTAATTGATTGAATCGAGAAATACAATATAAAAAAATGTAGGATCATTAAGCTGTCAATATTTGAAAAATATTACTGTATATATTTATCAGCTATATAACAAAATAGAAGTTTATTTTGTATACAGAATGATTCGGTGCTTTTGTATACAAAACAGAAAAATTATAGTATGTTTCATTATAAGCATAGAAATCTAGAATATTTAACTCAGAATGACTTCAATTTTGTATAAATGTTTCCACAAAATAGAAAAAAAATGTATTTTTGGATACAATTGTTTCTATTTGTGGAAACATTTATTCAAAATTATATATTATATTATATTTAATTATGTATATTATATTTTTGAATATAATAAAAAAGTTATAAATTGATATCGAAGACAGCTTTTATTATTTAAGTCATAATTAAAGAAACTAGATATACAATATAGATAAATTTACAAGCATAATCACCGACCAAATCGCCATGTTCCGCCTACTCGTTGTAGTGACTGATGCTACAACGTAGGCGTTCTAATGCTAACTGTACAATATTTCCACTTTCCTCAATTATGATAAAGACTTAAGCTAATAAAGACTTTTTGGCATTAATTTACACAGCTAGATAGCAAAGCAAATAGATCTTAATATAGTTATCTATTACTTGAGATTATTAAATGTTGAATATGCATTTCAAATTCAGTGCAGTATATTCTCATCATTTCCTCATAATAATCTTTATACAAAATTACAAAAGATTCACTTGTAAATTTAATTTTTAAACATCTTTTCTATATTTTTATTTTTTAAATTTTTATTAAAAGTTTGGCTCTACTCCATTATTCAAATTTTAATGTTAATTTAATTTCTAACGTTTGACATTTTAAATTATTTAAGTTTCTATTATTATTAATTATTTATTTTTATTGAAACCCTATATTACCAGCTGCTTTCATTACTTTTCTATAATTGAAGTTGTTGATAACAATATTCATTGTCATTAAAAGGAAATTCACTAAAATAATTATGATAATTGAATCCTTTGATGTGAAGATCATCAAGAAATAATTAATGAAGATTTCTCTTATTGAAAAGGATTCTCTTATCTTAAGATATGATTTCTCTTATTGAAATCATATCCTATAATTTGTTATTATTAAAAATAATTTACTAAAATGATATTTTAAGAAATCTAAACATAGTAATTACTCATCTGATACTGAAAAATATATTTTTATCTGAAGATTAGAAATCTATTTAAAATATTGACTAGTAGTTTTTCATCAAAAATAATCTATAGATACTATAGTTATTTAATAATAAATTCTATCTTTGGAAGTCGTTTATTCGGAACTTAGTTAATGCACAGTTTTAATTAATATAAAAAAATACTTTATACTTTTATATGCATAATAAAACTATTCATTTTTCCTTGCTTAGTGCATGAGAACATCAGTTCACTTGAATCTATACTTTTTTATCATTCGATGATTTCATCATAAGAATACTGTAATTATTTTGTGAGAAAGCGATCATTTTGATATCCATCGTGAAAATTAATCTACATTAATTTTTCAGATCTTTATTCTAAACTAGTTTGCATGATGTATTTCAGAATATTGATTAATTGTAGTTAATTAAATATACATAATATTATGAATATATCATAAAATCATTTTAGCTTCAATAATCTAATTCAAAAAATGATTTTTAATGAAATTTCGTTTTATTTAAACTGTTTGAAATTCTCAAATGCAGAACTCTGATTTTTTCGATTTGATTTTTTAATTAAAGTTTATACGGTTATTTCATTTATTTTTATATTTAGATATTTGATTAAATGATTTAAATTTAGATATGTTTGATATTATTTACAAAAGTTTTGTCATTATCGAAATATACAATGGATCTGAAATAAGAAGCATGTTTCAAAATAATAAAATAATATATATAAAATAATTTGTTAAACTTCGATAATTCAATTTTAAATGATGATGCTAGACAGGTGCGCTATAATATATTGTTGCTCAATAAACATGATAAGAGTATTTAATGAATAAGTTTTTAAATTAAATAATATTTTTCAATTAATAAATTTTCTGATTATCTAAAAAGTGACAAAAAATAAATAAAGAGTACATTTATTTTATATTGCTTTCCATTCTAGGCTGATACTGCTTTGAAGCATTTCCAATAAGAATTGTCCATATCACATGAAGTTGGTGAATAAATGATGAATAGACCGAGCCGTACTAAAGAGTCGCGGACCGCATGGATTTCAGCACTCTTCAGTACGGCCCGCTCATGGCATAAAACATTTTTTAACAATTATATATTTTACATAATTTACTCACTGTTACAATTCGTAAACCAGATATTACAATATTCAATAAATAATACAGTAAAACTTGTAATAAACTTAAACGGTAAACTTTATAATAAAATTAAATAATTTTATCTATTGTTTTATTTTACTTATAGACTATACCTAATTTTGTTTTAATTTTAATTTCCTATAAAACAGTATTACTATTGCAAAGTGTAAACAATTGGGAATGCAATCGATCTGAATGTTTAATTACAGTCCTCTCAATATTGTTCTGTCCTTTAATCGCAAGCCCTTTTTATATTAGTCTTCAAGTGGCCCTCCGTAAGTTTAACATCATCTGGTTTAGAGGAATGGGATCTGAAATCGATAATGGCTCCCTCAGAAGAAAGGCTTGTCTAATCAGTTGACAACCGATCGACCATAAAATCTATCTAATCTTTGTTGAATATGGAAACTCAGCTTATGTTTTTATAATATATCAAGAATTATTATAATTTAATTTATAATATAATGTGAGATAAATTTACATTTTAAGATCAATTCATTATGCAATTTGTCTTATTGAAACTAAATTATATCGGACATTTTACAATACAATAAATATATTCCCATGATAGTATGCCTACAATATTTGTAGGCATACTACCATGAGAATGTATTAATAAATGCTTGTATGTTCATGTGTAGATAATATCATCATTCATAACATCGTTCATAAGAATATTAACAGTTTTTAGAATCACTGAAAATATGTGACACAATTTAAAATAAGCATATTCAATTTACAGTATTCAAATTCATGAAACTATTATTACAAAAGAATACAAATAATCTTATTTCATAATAGTAATCTTATGAATGAATGTCTTATTACATTTAATAAGATATTATATAAATTAATTATACATAATATAGTCATGGCATTTTAATAAAACTTCATATAAAACATTAAAATATGCGTATATATGAAATAACGTTATATGTTATCATGTTAATAATAATAGTAAAAAGGTAATGGTTTTACTCTTAATATAACTAAATAAATCCCAAAAGTCTATTACATATAATTACACACAAATTTTAGAAATGTATTTATTTACAATTTTTCTTAATTAAAATACTGAGTAAAAGTTTTTCAAAAATATTTTGATTTAAAAATAAACCATATATGTACTCCAAAAACAGTAGTTTCTAAAATTTAATCCATGGTCGATACTAGGTATTGGAAAAAAACATGCGTGTTTAAATTAAAAATATAAGATCTAGAATTAATTGCACTGTTCTAAATATAAATAATAATTAAAATATCATAAAAATGGTAAATTTAAAGAATATTAAATACATACTTTATAAATCAATTATCATAAAAAATTTAAAGTATGATTACAGAATTTGTTTATTTTATTATTACTGTATTTTTTTATATGCAACTATATTTTTGGAATGTAGGAAAGATATTGAAAAAACTAATTATCAACTCTATAAATCTTAAGAAATGCTGTTTTACTAGATAATATTGAATAAATATACACTATACTATATACACATTTAAAACTTTGTAATATATTTTGTAATTTTGATAATATAAAATATATTTTATATCAGTACATAGTATAAATTATAACTTTAAATATATTATATTTTAAAGTGATTGTTCATCTTAACAATTTAATATTGGTTGCTATTTCTCAGTTTAGAATATATTCATTCAACTGATCTATTTTAATTAACTAATTTAAACTTTCATATATTAAAATGTAAAATAAATTTTATTTTTGATAATTAGATACTTTAACAAAACATTAAGTATTAAAAATAAACACAAGTTCCTCTAAGTACAAAATCAAACTCTGAAACTAATTAAAATTAAGAACTAAACCAAATAAAATTCATATACAGTATCGTATACTGAATTAACTCATTTATTCTAAGATTAATTAATCACGAAAGCTAATTTAATACAATATAAATATAAAATTTAATATTTTCGATATTTAGTATAAATTTATTAAAACTTTTAATTATAAGTTATAAGAAACTAAAACATATTTCAAACAACACAACCATGAAGTTTAATATATTTCGATCTTTTAAACTTGTGTAAATTGAGATATATTTTTCTTGTAGCCAGTAGCAAAGATACCAGCAATAGTACGTGAAGTGAGATGAGAATTGGCACATGATTCATTCACTATCAGTTAGATATTTAATCTAACCGCACCACCCAGCGGTAAATCATGGCGTGAAGGGACCTGGACTCACTTGTCAGATGTTGTACAACTAGTTTGGAACCACAGGCATGCAATTGACTATATTTCACACTTCGGTGGAATTTCGCAAGCAATTATTGCATTGTAATTAATGAAACTCCTAATGTTTTTTTTCCAATATAACAAAGTTTTAATTGATATAAAATTAATGAAGAGATTTGTTGTTTTTATCTAGAAATATAAACCATCTTTCTGCAGAATATATCGTATATACACTACATAGTACAAAGTGGCTTTATCACTAAGTTTTATCATCATTAGAATGTATCATATCGTTTATAGTATCTGGAACTCGTCACAATTCAAAATTTTATCATTTTGATTATGAATCTGGGAAAAAATTCTCCTGAAATATAAATTTTGTTCTGATTGTGGAAACTTCTATATCAATCAATGCGAATTGTAAATAAGGAATGAATATGGTATTTGAATTTAGCAATAACTGGAATCTAGTTGGAAGTACTGTATATTGAAGCGATAAGAATACCTCAGACACTGTTCCTTGTCAACTGAACTTCTTTTGACATTATAAATAAACAAAATTAAATTATTTCCTTGCCGATTAACAGAGCTTCAGTTTTTTCATTAATTTCAAAATATTATTTTTGAAATTATATTTCGTAAATATAATTCATCATCATCTTCATATCTAATAAATTATCATTATTTAAAGAATATAAATAATTCTTTTAAACATTAAATATTTCGCATCAAAATATAGAAGCGTGATTAAAGAATATTAAAAATATTACTGCGTATTAAAATACAAATTTCCAAATGCATACACAAATAAATATACAATACCGTAGTTTAAAATTACTGAATAAAATTTTAAATATTTTCTTGAATGCATTTGTTATTAAAATAAAACTATAATCAAAATTCAAGTAATTTAAATTCAAGATAAAATAAAATATGTTAATTATATAATTAGAATTGTTTATAAAATATAATTCTAATAAATATTGCATTATAATCTATATTCCTATGTATAATATATAAAATGTGTAAATTTACATAATAAAAAATTAAGCAACATTAATATAGATTTAGCATCATTATTATATCTATACAAAAAATCGAGTAAAACTGGTTTATAAATTACATATATTTCTTATAAATTATATATCAAACTTAGATCAATTCTGAATAGAAATCTTAAATGTAATAAGCCATTATGACATCGTCCAATTTTATATATTACCTGTCTTATTAATAAAAACTATTGTAAAACTTTTCAAAATAATTTTTATAAATCGCCTTATTTTCTTCGTAAACTCATAATCTCATTCATCATTTTCCGGATAAATTTTATTTGTAAATTTATTGAAACGTAGTGATTCGCTTTTCGTCTTTGAAAATAAAACAAATTTGTTTTTGACCTTCAACTTTTGAACGTAAAGTAGATGCTTACTCAATGGTTGCACGATCTAACATGTTCAATTTTCGAGTATACGTCTAGCACAGTAGCAGAAATGATTGATTGGCTGATAGACTCTGCACCAAACCAAGTAAGAAAATTATACAGTAGCCGTAATTATCTATATTTTCTAAGTAGTTCTTAAAATAATCAAATATTTATGTAAATATACTATAGAAACAAATTAGTACTTCCATTCCAACGTTGATTATGTGTTGAACAGATATTATGCTAATAATAATCTTACTTGTTTTTGGAAGTATCGAATAATATACTAAGCTGCAAGTAATTATTGAAATATTATAATTAAACTTAATTCTTATTTTATGTAAAGTTGTTTTTATTCTAGATTAAGATCTTACATGCCAACACTTGGAAAACGATTATTAATGTTTTCTGAAGAAACGTTTAAAATAAAAACTTTTGATTTAGCAATTTAATTTAAAGTTTCTGTCAAAATTATTAATGAAAATACTGAAAATTACAGAATAAATTTCAAATTTAAAACTGACTTTTCTAAAATTAAAAGAAATGAATATTTTCTTGTATAGCATTTGCATTTTTATAACTCAAATTAATTAATAAATTCATACAGTTAGCAAACACTACATATTTCATGAAAAATATATGTAAATTTATAGTTGAATCAATATAATGTAAACAGATATTAGATTATATGAAGAATATATATAAACAGAAGATAAAAAAATGCAAAATAGAGTATTGATGTATAAATTTATAGACTGAATGTGAATACAGGGTAAAAACAGTTCACGAACATTAATAAGTCAGTCGTTTTTATTTATTTATCTTGTCATCGATATTGTACAAGCATCTCGGTAATTTCATATTTGATAATTATTTTATTTTAAATATCACATAACTATTTATTTTATCATAAAAACTTAACTATGAAAATTTTAAAGCGGTTTAAAATTAACAATACACCTAAAATTTCTTTCATAATTTTTAATACTGAGTTCTATTTGTAAAATATAACAATTGAAAAAAAATTATTGAAAAATTTTAAAAAGTAAATAAAAAATTGAATATTTTTCACTTTCTATTAGTTAACTTATATGTGAAATTGACGTGCCACAAAGAATTTTAAAACTTAATATATAAAATTGAACTATTAAAAAAAAATTTTACTAAAATTCGATAAATCGATCGTATGATATCTTCATTCTTCAGATGTTATTCTGAATCATTTTTATAGATTTCAACACGTTCCATTTTCGATAGTCCCATATCATCTATAATTTTCATAAAAATTAAATAATAGTTACGTATCTTTTCCAGACGAGAATCATAAATTATGAATTATGTCATTCAATTATGTCACCTATTTCATCGTATTGACTGGCATAACTTATAATTTCTGATTCTATTCTGATAAGGAAAAGTTTAATAAAAATCCAAATTAACATTATTATAAAGAATCATCGGTTATTATAATAATGCTGTACTGCTAATTATGGGTTGTTATAATAATTACTGCTAATAGTACTTATATGTACTATTAGCAGTACAGTATATAGTAACTCTCAATGATGTAATTTCATAATTATTTTATTTTAGTATAAGTCTTAGTTTTTTTTTTTAATATTTTTGTTTCTATATATATAATGTCTTTCTAAATTTACTAAAATACTAGAATTTACAGAATGTATAATTAAAATTACAGCAAAAGTGTGTGATAAGAGAACATCGGATTATCTGGCGAAAGCGCTGATAAAACTTTTGAAAAATATTATTATATATCACATTAAAAATAATTATTAAAATATCTATCCATTAAAACAATTATTGTTTGAATGAAAAGTTATATAAATTTTGTTCATTAGAAGTCATAAAATGTTATTAAAACAAAATTTAATTTTCATTATTGATTAATCTATTTAGAATTAAAACTATGTTTAAAATTTATCATTCAGTTAATCGTCAGCAAGTAAAAGATGCACAGTAAGATCTGTTACGTAATGTAAACATGGAAAAAACATTAAGTCTGTGACATATTTAGAATTTGATTAATAATTGTAATTATAATAATTATATAAATGAAATTATTAGAAAATGAAAATAATACTAGAAAATTAATAATGTTAGTTAATTTTTTCAAAGTTTATACTGTGATTTCATTTATAGTTAAAATTGTAATCGACAGATGGCGCAAACTACTTAACTGCAATTCTAAAATGCAATATAACTGCAATTTTTTATTTACAGTCATTCATAAATAAATAACTGCTCATTGAAATAGTTATTTATTTATGAATAAATAACTGTTTCAATGAACTTTAAAAATAAATTGTTGTCACATACCAGATGTTCTGTCACTGTCAATAAATACCAGTAAATACGAGTAATTTATTGTTTTATGTTGTGACAACATAAAACAATTTATTGTTTTATGTGACAACAATAAATTGTTGTCACATAAAACTGTTAAACTGTTATTCCGTAAAATAATTAAATATATTTGTAAAGATTTTCTGTGTGACAACACTAAACTGTGGTCACATAGAAAATCTTTACAAATATATTTAATTATTTTATGGAATAACAATTTTTATCAATAAAACAATTTTCACCAAAAAATGTTTTAAATACTCTAACATTAATTATATTTTTTATAAATTTTATTTTGAAAAATTTCAATTCCTTTTAAAAATATGAAAAATTTCGATAGATTAGCCAAATTATGAGGTCAAAATCATGAATTTTTCTTTATCATTCGCATTAATAGAACATTCATAAAATTAAATTTTATGATAATTATTTTTCTCATAATAGTGCTTTTTGTAAAAAGAAAAATTGGCTATATTTTCTATAAATTGCAGGCAGGTTAATCTAATATGTCACTATTAAGAAATTTTGCATTTCTATTAAGTTAGCTTAAAATTTGATATAAATTTCGCTAATTATAAGAAGGTTAATATTCGAACATCATATTTATAGATTTAATAATCAATTATAAAAGCTGAAATGACGTAATATATTTTATCGATAACTCATTCATAGTTTCATTATAAATATATTATCAGTAAAATACTTAACTCTTCTCTATCTGAACAATAGAGAATTCAATATAATATTTGTAAATTTTGATGTTATATTTATGGATGATATTATTTAAAACACAATATTAAGGAATTTTCGTATAAATCATGAAAAGTTGCTTCTAAACCAAGAATCAAGTCTTTAATGGAAATTTTTTTAAAAGACTAGGAAACAAATCATCCAATGGCTATAGATGAGATAATAATGGTGATGATAATAATAATATTGTACTGCAACAGAATTATTTCTCTATTATTTTTCATAAATTTAGAGTTTTGCAAAAGTAAAAAAAAAATAAAATAAAATAAAATCGTCTAATATTGATAGAAAATCGGATTATTTTGAGTAATATATGTAAAATGTTTAATAAATTAAACAAAATTATAGCATATTCATTAATCCATTCTAATCTTAACAACTTCGATTCTAATCCTAACGTCCGTCCATTGACTTATATCCTGTTTATGAAAATTAGAATGAAAAATTCTTGAGAAAGACCGACGTGAGAAATATTGAATAAACTTATATTATGATCACCGATTGTGGCTATAACTGTAATTACTTGAACATTATACTGTATATTATATTTATATTAAAAGCATTCTGCTCCAATAATTGCACGAATTTGCTTAATGCATATATAAGCTTTTCTTATTTAAAAAAAAAAAAAATTCCCATTCCGTCATATCGGTGGATGGCCGCGTGGTAAAGCATTCGTTTACCATCTTGAAGGATCCGTGTCCCACACCTTCAGCTTTTCAGAAGTTCCGACGCGGCCCATTGAGCCCGTCCTTCAACTTTTCAGTTAACACCCACCATGGCTTTTGGCCAGTCTGTAGTGGATTTTAAAAGTGGCGCCGCTGGGTATAGAATATCCCATGTGTAGCATGGCGGCTTAACTAACAAATCCATAATCTATTCCGTCATAGTTTCGCATAACGCATGTGAGAAAAACAACTGATTTATAAATTTTAAATAAAAGTAAAGAAGAACAAGAAAATGTTTTCAGATTATACAGTACATTTACTGTATAATCTGAAAAGTTTTAAGCTATTTTTTGCGAAATGTTACTTATATGTATTCCTTCACTTTATTCTTCTGTCCATTATCCATCATCGATTACGATATCTGGACTTTCAAACATCCCAAAGCATTTAAATTTTAGAACAGGGTTGTTTTAGAGAATCATTATTATACAAGTCTATTCATTTTGAGGTTGCTATGCTGTTTTCTTTACAAGATGGTGGCTGTTTGAAAAAAGAACGGTAATCATTTAAAACATTTTTGAAACTATGGCACATGAATGATATTGTAGTCAATTGACATAGTTTTAGATACAACTGTGTTCTTGTATACTGTATTTATTTTTATTGTTTGCCTGATTGAGAAGCCGCTCTGAAAACATTACAAGGATTAAACATTTTGAGAATTCAAATTTTACCATATCATCACTTAAGTCTAGCATATATGAGTACACTAACCTCGAATTCTTCAAGTCCTCCATTAACAATATAGCCTACAGTAATGGCATTCGAAATTTTAAAAATTCTATATATTTAAAACTATTTGTCTTAAATGAAAATTATCATAATCACTTGAAAGGATTTTTAATGACTATACTTCTCGATTGTAAAAGTTTTAGTTACTTTTGATTTTTGTTTCATTAAATTTGATCTTGTTAAAATTATCGATTTTAGCTATAAACATTTTAAAAAATTTGACTCTTATAAAAATTTCGTTCTAGTTTGATAACATTTCAATTTGATATTCATATACTCATAGAGTAAGTCGTTTTACAGATGTTATTACATGTAAGGCTAAATAATATTTCACTGTATTCCTTGATATATTGTATATTGTAACGTTTCTATATACAGTAGTTTTAATATAAGACACAGGGAAATCCACTACGTCCAGTCGCTTCTAACCTATCGTCCTTTTCTTCTCGAATTCTTTTTGACCAAACCCCTCTCAGCGTCCCTTCCTTGTTTATTTTTCTAGTGTCCCCTCGAGTTAGCAGTCGAGGCGCGAGCTGGTTCTTACATATATTAAATTATTTTTATATTTCTTATTGTCCAACTGAAAATATTCTATTTGGAATATCTAAATATCGTTTTCTCACTTTCAACATAAAATGTAATTTTGTTGATAACTCTGGACAGAATCCAACAATAATGTAAAACTATTTTTGATAAATTTTCTCAAAGAACATCCTATATATTTCTTATTTTCTACTGATGAGTTTAACTTTTCTCATTATACATGCATTATATTTGTGAAGTATCTCTTTTAGCAACTTTTCTGTTTTCGTTACTATTGAAAAAATAAAAAAATACACAACTTTAAAATCGATAATACAAATATTAAAAAAACATAATAGATAAAAACAATCGACATTACTCGTTTGTAAATGAAAATTTAGTAAGATATATTTTAATTGATATAAAAGTTGGGCAAGGGATATATTTACATTTTTAATATAATAATATATGATAAGCATAACCACAATAATTTAGTATATATAATACGGAATCAATTGGCTAATAACAGATATCTAGAACAAGTTTCAATTAAAAAAAATTAGATATAAACGATAAAAATAAACACTGTATAGAAATTCAGTATTGAACGAATTTCTATAAAAAATGAAATCTAAAAAAGGCAGTTTGAAATGAATTCGGATATCTGATATTGATTAGATAAAAATATAGATTTTATTTTTTGGAACTGTGAAGAAAAAGGCTTTTATTATAACAGGGAGGAATAGTTTAATAAAAATTGAAAATCAATGTATTATTCATTTAGAGAACAAATATCTGCTTATTGTAATACAAATGTTATATAAAAATGCAAATTTATATAATACAATAATTTTTTCTATCAATTTATAATTCAATATATACACTAATTTTTTCTATCAATTTATAATTCAATATATATTATTGAAATATATATTATATAGGATAAAACCGGGAGAGACGGCGCAGCTAAGTATATTCACATTCTAGAGTCAGGATGATATTATGGTAATGGTTATGGAATACAGTAACTGCCATTAATTTGTTTGAACAGTGTAGACGCTGATGTGCTTTATTTAAGATAATTAAAAATCCACATTAGAGTAAAACCGGGAGAGATGGCGCAGCTTTTTTTGTTTACTGATAAAATTATTAATAATCATAATCAAAAACTCTTATTATTTAAAACAGCTTACATGGAACCATATGCACAAAGTACGTAATACCAAAAATTAGTTAAAATGAAAAAAGTAACAAAATGAACAACTTTTTTCATTCCGTTTAACTATTTTTTTGCCATTACGGTACTTTGTGCATATGGTTCCATATAAGCTATTTTAAATAATAAAAGTTTTTGATTACGATTATTAATAATTTTATCAGGAAACAAAAAAAGATGCGCTATCTCTCCCGGTTTTATTCTATATTTCAATAATATATATTGAATATATTTAATTCAATATATATTAATATTGGTTTTATTTCGAAAAACTATACATCATACTTTTCAATCAAGTTCAGTCTAAAATAAAGTTTATAATCGAAATGATTCTACCATAAGTTTCTAGTATAGCATATAGTATAATTTCACATTAATTTTAAAATGATTAGAACAAAAAAATAAGAAAAAAATTAGTAAGAGAACTAAATGTTATTGGTAAGAAATTGCAAGTAAAGATTATTAAACAGATAGAATGAGAAAAATAAATATATAATGTACATGTATCCAACTAAAGCGGTGATAGAAAAGTTGAAAACTGACGTAATTCAACAGGAATTAGTTTTTATTTAACATTATTATCATGTTCAATCTCTCATACGAAAACCCAAAAGAGTCAGCTGTCGTCAGTTCGTTCTTTGATTAATGTTGAATAATACATAACAAACGATATTACAGTTAGTTTTTTATATAAATTATTATACATAAAATATTATGTTGATTAATTTTATTTTTTATTGAATACACTACTATATAATCTTAAAAATGTGGGGATGAAATCCACGTGTTTTAGAAAGATTGGCGGCCATTGAATTTTTCCATCATGTCAGTGAGAACTATGGGATTTATAAACATTTTTGAATATATAAAAATCTAAATTATCTTATTTATATTATAATTTGAAATTCTAATTTATCATTTGTTGCAGAAAATTTAAAAACAATCAAATTAGAAATATTACGAAAACATTTTCGAACACATTGGAGAAGCTTCCATTGTAACCACGATACAGTATTTTGCAATATCGAAACATCCAATTAGGAAAGCATTGTTCTAAAACATTCATATTTTAATGTAGTTTATTAAATTAAAAATTTATTTAAAATTATTAAATTTATTGTAAAATTGTAACTTAAATCGTATGCAGTGTGTATATTATATTCCAGCATCCAATGGAATTTAAATTATATAATCATCATCATCATCAAATATAACAAAGGAATAAGCGAATGAATCTCATATTTCTGCGCATGTGCGAACTCCCAGGACCGGAAGTGCCGGCATTATTATTTTCTCTCGCTTCGAATCTTTAATCGCGTCTTTTAGAAAATTAAATCTCAATCTCATTATAAATTTTGCTTTAAATTATCATAGTTTATTTCCTATTTATGTTTGTATATTTCTTTTTGTTATTTGACTTCAATTTCTGGCTTTTTCGATCGAAAAATGTTGGCTGTTTCGGGCCAGAGAGTTCAGTTTACATTCGGCGCGTCGAGGCTACATAAACGTTGTATTTAAATAATAGTTAGTTTATTTCAGAATTTAAATAATATTTTATTCATTTCAGTAATTATAATTATTTTTATTTTAAGATAATAATTATAATTATTACCTACATAACTAAATCGGTAAATCGATAATTTGTTAGTTGTCAGTTTCATGTAAACAAAATTTCAAAGTTTGGTCTGGAGAAAGAAAAACAAAAGCATTGTATACAAGGATGTATAAATAAATGAAAAATCTCAAATTTGACAGATAAGAATGAAATGTTTCATTTTTGGTGTATCTGTGCACTCAGTGGCCAGAGCTAACTAGTATATTGGTATACAGTATGTAGGCTATTCTAAGAATAAATGTTTCTTTTCCTAAATCATATTTTAATATGAAAACTAAATATATTTATAGTATATGTTTAGATTAATGTTTTTTAATTAAGATGATTAAGCTAGAAAAAATAGCCAAATTAACTTGAAATAATATGGAAATCTGGATTCCATTA
>WUQG02247741.1:0-20495 GCA_011317285.2 Androctonus mauritanicus | reverse complement strand
AGCTTTTTTTTTAGCATAAAATATATATGCAATAATGTTTTTTTTTTTGACAATACACCTTAGATAGCCTTAAATCTATTTTTCTCCTTCGAAACAAACGATTGGGAAAATGCGAAAATTAGAGTATTTTGAGCACTTCATTCGAAATTATCGAAAACGTGTATTCATAAAAAATTATAATAATAATAAAAAATGTTTAATACTTCATATTGGAGTACTACACCCTTTTTATTATCAGGATCTGATCATCACATTTGTTAAAATAAATGGGTTAAGTCTGGCCACCAAAATAAAGTCAATTTACTATAGCGTTGAATGTACGCTCGCGAAAGTGCTTACCAACAGTCTACCCAAACGAACCTCTCTTTTCTAACATTGAGCGCTCATTCCAGTCTACGTTTCAAGTTCCTTGGTCTTACCTCAGAAATGTCAAATTATTAGTTTGCGAATTATTATGGTAATTATGTTTTGGATACCAAAAAATAAAAAAATATTTATTTTAATTTTGATGCCGAAATTTTTTATAAATGGTGGTGGTACTGAGAAATTTTGATATTCTTTGAGTAGTAGGCGAAACCAAAAAGTTGAGAATTGCTGATGTATACTGTACCATGTATGCATATACTGAATTATATAAACATACAGTGGTACCTCGCAATTCGACACTAATCCGTAGCCAAACTATTGTCGAATTGCGAGGTACCACTGTATATATACATTCACAGAATATATTGAAAATTTTCTGTTGTTCGTTATATGCATTTGTAATTTATTCGTGCTATTCAAAAAAAAAAATCTCGATATGTTTCGTTTAAGTGCAATTTCTCATTATTTAATCACTATGTTTCTATAATTATAAATGATTTTTTTAAAATAATTATTTTTAAGGAGAAACATCCGAACGATGCTGGTGAGATGATCTCATAAATTCGGGAAGTATACGAAATCATCTCAAATTGTTATAAACGAACATTCGGAAAGTCCTTTCCCTTTAAATAAATGTTAAAAAATTTATGAATTCGAATAACTGTAACGTGACTTGCAATCAGAAAACAGCAATTTTCACAGTAATGTATAAAACGCGTGTGGCATGTATTTTGCTTGATTTCAGTTCGTTTCCTAGTAATATTTGTTATAACTAACTTTATTACATTAAATTCTAAAAACTAATATAAAATCAAAGAAAAAGCGTTATCACAACTTGTACAAATGGCCGTAAAAATCTTTAGATAACAGTTTTTTTTTTCGTTGAGGCACGTATAGTACTGTATTAATAATTGATAATGCCTATGTTACGAAAAACCATCGCAAAATTTCAGATGCTAAATTTCAAAATTTACAATTTTCGAACTGCGAAATTTTGAGAGTTTTAAAATAAACACATAGAAAGATGTTGCGTATGAAAAATTGACTTTATTATAATGCATATTCGTATGTTAGCAAAAATGGTAACTGACGATTCGAACGTAACATTTATTGCTAGAATATCAATGATACTCAGGGCCTAATATTTTGGATACTGTCGATCTCGAGGTGAGATCTCTCTTCCATTTTATGTAGTCCCAAACAGAAGTCGAGATCTCACAACCAAATACCTATGTGTGTGCATTACACACGCAAGTTTGTCTTGTAAGTAAACAAAGCCATTTTGAATGCGCTGTATCATAATAACAAATACTGTGTTTCTTTTTTTGTTTTCTGTTCTAATAGATATATGGTACTTTTTATTAAATTTGGAACATTAAGCTTATAATTAATTATTATTTTTTTTTTTATTAATTCTTAAAAATTTTACAGTTTGGTACATAAGTATCTCAATTTGGCGCAGTGTCCAGAAGAACTGTGATGGCTTCCTCCGTTTTTGAAATTTTCAGCTTTTCTGTATCGACTCTCTTTTCACACACTCGGTTAAATGATCGCCAAAAAACTATTGTCGAAACACCATGTTTGTTGAAGAATAAAGTTAATGATACGTGTTTTTCATAGAGAAATCGATTAAATATGTGCAATATTAAAATTACTACCAATCGCAAAGATTTTGTGGATTATGTTTGATAGCCATTTTACTATATAGTCATCATGTTCCCAAAATAGATCAGTTAAGTTTACCTGAAACTATATTCTTGATATGCATAATATATAGGCTGCAATTACTCGATTTAACGCTAATTATAATGAGCAGAATAAGATAGCCAATTGCTGCCAAAATGACGTTCAAGTTGGTCGATTCAAAATCATGCTACACGTCGAAAATCATTTGTAAAATATTAAATCATCCCCGTCAACTAGATGCTCAGAGAAGTGTATTATTTTTAAATTGTAAAAAAAAATGATTGAATAATCCGATATAAATCTGGCTACCACGTATATAAATGGAATCTTACCAGATAATCAGTTTCCAATAACACTAAACAATAGAAAATTAAAGAAAAATGAATTTTTAGATACGTAAAACTGTAAAATTTCAGTAGTTTTATATATATATATTTTATAGAATAGCTATGGAATACCAACAGTTACTTCGTCAGCAACTAGGATTGATCTTGCCAGTATATGTTTTTGTTTTTATCGGATTTTGATTTTTTTTTTTCCTCCTCTCCTCTTGTAGAAATGGCATTGTTGCCCTTTTCAAGTCGATAAATTGCTTTGTGTTTTATCTGTATGTATGCAGTCGAAGTTTTTCTGTTGTGATCTATAAATAAATATAGTTAAATTAAACAAACATTACTAGAAACGTATACTGCATAATCGGGATTTAAGTACTTTGCAATAATTACCCATTGAAATAATTTATCCACGAATGTTTCTCCAGATGAAAAATTACATTAAGGTAAAAAAGAGACGTTCTTAATTTTAACGTGGGTGTTGCGGAGTAATCGGCAGAAGTGCTCGATATATTTTCTCGAAATAAACTGATAGAACAAACGTTTCTATCAGGAACGATAAGTTTAGCGATTCATCCATGCGGATCACTCTCCAAATATTTCTATTATATTGTTTACTATAGATATAGTTCGACACAAACACATTTGGCATAATGAATGGTATCAAACATTGGCGGATAATCAATTTAATTCCGTAAGTAATTAATAAAATGGCAATAAAAATAACTCTTAATGAATAAAAGAAAAAAAGAGTTCATTCATATTAACGCACTCGAAATCTAAATTTATACACTCTCATTTGCGCTTCATCATAAATAAATTTTCGCTCAAAAATGTTAACTTTGCTCTCAACGTTTGCTTAGTTTTATTTATTACACATCGATAAAAGAGTTTTTCGACACAAATCTTAACAGGAAACCATTGTTTAGGATGTCATCGACATTTTTACGTCCAATATCTTCGCATATAACGCGCGCATTAAATTTTCTCCACTGAAAAAAGAATCAATAAAATGAATTATTCATAATTTGTTATCACGTAATTTGTTATTTTTCTAATTTATCTGAAAATTTGGGTCATTATAATGCCATCTTATTCACGACAGAAGCTGTAACGACGTTACCTTATTCGATTCTCGAGTGCTAAATAATGTAAACTCATATAACGATACTACATAAACTTATATTTACATATACTTATCGTCATGCGAATCGATTTTTTAAGTAATCTTTTATAGTTTAGTTTACTTCAGCTACTGGCGTAGGGGAGTGTGCGTGGTACGAAAAAGTAAGGTTTTGTAATCACAAACGTAGTTTCGTCAGAACGTCGTTTGTTCATCTGCTTCCAAGAATTTCATTTATTCATTTTTAGACTTAATGTAAATTTTTATGCGAAAATAAAAGAGAAATGCTTTTTAAATAAGCAAAAAAAAAAAAAAAGTTTATTTTTCGATATAAAAGAATATTTTATAAGAGAGATAAATGAAAAGTGACATATTCCTATATACATCCTTTTGTCGAATATGTTTATTTAATATACCGTATCGATCAAAATTGAAAGAAAAAGTGGAAATTTCGTTTTTATCAATTCCGTTTGGCGATATTTTAATATTTTTCCTGCGCATTACTAAAAAAAAAATTGGTATAAATAAGTTTGAAGTAACACGCTTGCATCACAAATGGCCGTAAACTTGTAATTAACCAGGATGCATTGTAATAAGGTTAACGAGTCTGATCTGACAGGAAACGTAGGAAAAAAAAAATTGAGTGAACGTGATGATGGTAATTTAAAAAAAAAAAGCATAAGCTATAGTACTTTAATACAGAAACGCATCACTCTTAATTAAATTAGGAAGAAAATTTGGACAAAAATCTTAACCCGAGAGATCGATGACTCGACTAAACACACGTCAAACGTAGAAAATTTAAAGAACAAAGTTCAAATCTATCGTCATCAATCTTCAAATTTTTCTCTACGTACGCTACTTCTCGTTAATAATTTCTTTTTTAATGACTTTAAGAGTACGAAACGATTTTCTATACTCGCTAAAGTTACCACATCTGTACTGGTACGGACAAAATAAATTTTAATAATTCCAAAAAAAAACGATTTAGAAAAAAAGAAAGATTCAGAAACGGATCGGTTTAATCGAAAAAAAACTTCTGAATATTTATTCATTTGGAATCTTAAATTTTCTGGAGATTTTGTAGAACACAAAAGGAGTAGGACACGAAAGAAATCAATAAAGAGACAAAAATCAACTTGGAGATTTTTAAACTCGAATGGCTGTTTATGCAGTTCTTATCGTTACCTTTACGGAAACCACAACCGAAAACACAATATTGATTAAGAGCAGATGTTCAAATTTCGCACTATACAAAAATAAAAAAAATGTGAACAATAAACGATTGTTTATTTAGTAAAAAAAAGTCGATTTGGGAATCATATAAACTATTTTTAAAATCGAAAAAATAAATCTAGTTTACTATAATTACTTATTACATCCTGTTTTGATGAAGCTACTCATACTCTTACTCACGTTAGTCATATCTACATTTAGATCTCTTTTACGAGTTTAATCTTTAAAAATAAATGCGATAAGTACACTTTAATTCTGATATATAGGACCTATATATAAAACTCATATATTCGTTTCTAAAAATGAGAGAAATGCTCAACATTTACGATTACGAAAATGAATCAAAAACCATCATAAATATTTTAAACTATCACGTAACTATACAAGATATCAGCGAAATAAATATATAATAAAAATTAGAGTTTGTCAAATTATTAAAAAAAATTTTTTTATATAAAATTAAACATTAGAATCTAATATTTATTTTATGAAACAGCACAGAAACGTTAAGGAATGAAACTCTTTCTAATGAGATGAAGATGATGATGGTGATAACTGGAGACAGTTCGGTCATTTATGTGATATAGAATACTAATTTCTTTAATTTTAAATTAAAAATACGACTCGAATAAAGATGACGGAATACTTTATTTATGATTAAAATTGGACAGGTAGTTTCGGTGTTGTCGTAGGATTAGTCAGATAGATGACGAGACATAGAACGTACGTATGAGAATACGCACTAGAACGTAATGTAACAACTCTAATAATAAACCGATCGTATATTAACATAAAAGAAAACTCAGTTTCAGTGTCAGTTGGGAAGTGTTCCAAAATTGAAATACGTCATAAGAGTTTTTACTAAAAATAAAACTTTTAACTAGTGAACTTGTTCCTTTTATTTTTATTTTTATTTTATTTATTTATTTATATTTTATTTACATCAACGAGTGGTTCGATTTTAAAAAAAAAAAATTCGTTTCTTTATTGTTTGTATAATTTATTCTCATTCTATATAAACCGTACTGTAGCTTCGTCGAAACGAGATATATGCAAAAATCCTCTCTGTTTACTCGATTCCGTTTGAAAAAATACCGAAAGGAGAATTTATTTAAATCAAAACATCAAACTTTATAAACACTTTTATGAGGTTTCCGAATTTTATTTTTACGGTTAAAAATCGATATATTATATAAAGATTTTTATATATATTTATAATATAATTTAATTTATAAATTAAAAAAAAAAAAAAAAAACATTGTTTGAATTCGTTTCGAATGTAAACACGAAATTTGTCCGACATTTTACGTTCTAGTACGAGTTATCTTGGAACTACAACAATTATTTTTCCATTGATTAAGCATCTATTTATAAAAATTTCGCTTAACGCTCTTCTGTATCTCTCCAATAGATTACTTTCATCGGAATCACTTCGTATACCCGCTAAAAAAAAAAATCCGTTTTGCTTCAAATCAACCATTTACTGGCATATAACTCGGTTTATTCTTATGCCAACCACTGTGCACACGCCTTCACTTGGCCTTCATTAAACACCCATTTGGATAATATTTATACAAGTCCTTATTACTAGTTTATTCTTACATAAGCTCGTCTAGCTTTATTTTTACAGGAGCTTGAACTACTACAGCGAAGGAGCTCTATACACGATAAACTATATAAGCACACGTGTGTACGTGTATATATATATATCAATGTGTGCCCTGTATGTCTACAGTTTCTAATACAATGCCAAGTTTATCTTAGAGTAAATAATCTTTAGAAACTGTTATTGTGGATATCATGTCAACTGGATAAACTTACTTTTTAAACTATGGCATCGGAAGTATGTCTTATAAAACGTTTATTTATTTGATATATAATTTTAAAAGGGAATAAAGTGAATCAATCTTTCAAAGATCGCTTTTGAGACTAACAAGCTTATGGGATGTAGTGATTCATAATATATATATTTTTTTTTTCTGTAAAAAATTAAATTAGAGAGGATTGAAAAGTGCATTTAGGTTTATTTCTCCGCATTACGCTTAAGGTTAGAGTATTGAAGCACTGAGTATAGAAGGTCAATGGAAAATTCGCTTCCTGTTTGACATTTTAACATTATTAGATCGATTTTTACTGTATAGAACTCAATAAAAAAAAATTCGAGAAGTGAATGGGGCATTGGGATGAATATTTATCGACGTGATTAAATGACGATTGCTTGTTTATCGAATAAAAAAAAAAATATGCAGATTAAAGATAAAAACGTTTGCTCCTTTAAACATCAACTTCTGTTAAACGTCTTATTCTTTCTACGTTTTTTTTGTTGTTTCCATTCAACTGTAATCATAGATAATGGAAAAATTAAAAAAAAATCGTCTTATTGTCGTTATCAACATCATTATTCAAGTAAAAGTGGGAGAAAATTTTGAAAGAGGAAAAGAAATATAAACAAGTCACGTTACTTTCAGGTTCCTTTTATTACTTCTTTTGATGTAACTCCTTTTCCTATTTTATAGTTAAAAAAAAGAAATTCTTAGAATGCAACCAAATAAAATATATAAAAAAAAAGAAACATTAAATAAAAACGAGGAAAATTTGACATCAAAGTGGATAGAAATCATGATGAATGAGAAAAATAAATAAATGAAAAAAAAACACCCGCGTTTTGAGCCTTAATCGATTATTCTTGTACTGTATATAAAATGAAGCAATGGATTGTTTAATGGATAAAATACTTAAGTAAACACGAAAATAAAACTAACCGAAGGAATGAAAAGACTTTCCAAATGAAGAAAAGAGAGATTCTAATAGATAAACACACTAAATAAAATATCGTGTATCTCTTTCCGTTTTGCTACGAATTACATCATAGAGATGTTTTATGCCACTTAAACTATTTAGTCCATCTTCGAATTATGAAATTACTTTCTTCTTTCTGCTTTTCTCGACTTCTAGAAATTATTGTGTCTTTTTTTTTATCTCTACCACTTTTGCAATAAACTCGTATTAGTGATCAGATGGATCATCTTCAAATAGTTCGAGATTCTCTTTATTTCGGCCAGAAGAAACAATAAATCTGTTGAAGGTATTTTATCTTTAATATTATCGTAGAATAGCCAGATTATTAAAGAAAGAAAACATCAAATAATTTATCTCTCTTTCTTGCCTGTGTCACCAATCCCTCCAAGCGAAATTTTCCGTAAAATGGACGGAAAGTAAAGAGAATTTATGAAGTTATTTTCTTTACACGTTTTTATTCTTTTGCTATGCCTGACAGAAATCAGATAAATTACAACTTAAAATTTTTTCTTTTCTTTTTTTGGTACTGTTTATCATACACGTGATCCTACATTATCATCCATTTTCCGAGTAGAATTTACTTATTAGCGAAAAAATGTACACTAAGATTAAAAAGGTTAAATCTCGATTTATTGTTGACTTTACTTTAGTTATGTACTTAAAAATTTTTAGATTATACAGTAATTAATGCGTACTATCAATTATAAATCAGTTTTTTTGCTTTTAAATCAAATTTAATCCAATATTTGAATGAGCGAATCATCCTTCTATCCCGCTGATTTTCTAGTAAAATGTTCTCATTCGTATGAAACAGCGCTGCTTGGAAGGATTGGAAACTTGAACATTAGTTATAAAATTTTGAAAAGCTGATATTCAGTAGAGAATTGCGAACTGTACGATAATGTTTATAATTATCCAATTATCGGCAAGAGAGAGCGTTATGTGTTCAAATTAATAAAACATCCTTCTCGACTGATACCGGCTGCGCTGACATTAATATTCCGAATCGTTGTTTTGATCTTAAACGATCGTTAAAACTTCTAAATTGGATGACATACTTCCTTTGTAATAATTATTGATATATTAACTCGAATGAGGTTAATAATTTTATTTTCTTTCATCATCAATGGATGCCGGTCATGTGATTAAACAGAAAACAACTTCGCAGACATCGTGACGACCCTCATTTGCATGTGGACAAAATCCATTGATCGCATAAAGCCACGCCTACAACACTATTGATCTGTAAGTGACTCCTGGCACAGTGGCTCCCTCACATGTACGTTGACCTCATTGAAATAATGTAGTAAACATCCGGAAGCATTTATTCCATAATTCCGGCATTTTTGAAATAGTTTTAACTTTAATTGATATTTACGTATTTAGAGAGTAATCAGAAAATTAATTTATTATTATTATTTTTAGAAGAAATAATAAGCTTTCTCGTTCGTACGTTAAATGATTAAAATTCGAGAGTATAATTTTAAAATTTATTTTTTGTTTGGCAAATCGTTTTATGATGAAATATCGCAATACATTTCGCGGAAAAAGTTTTTTCTGTTTCCAAGACAACGCTATAAACGGGACGTGAATCTAACTTTTTTGACATTTCTTACTTTATTGTCATTACAGAGACGTTAATCTGTTCGAATTATCTCGGCTTAATTGGTTAATTCGATACCGATCGTTGTTCGAAATAATCATATTAGGTTCGATTAGACATCGAAGTTATTACTGAATGCTGTAATATGTCATATTTGGTAACTTTTCAAAGCAAAATATTACTTTCCACCATTTTTAGGCGTTTTTTTAATTGTTTAAAATGTTTAATTTGATTATTATTAACGATAATTATCTTTCCGGTACAATATTCCATTTTCCGTTAGGAGGCTAATTAAAAGTATATTAATAAAATGGCTCCGTCGAAGTTTTGGTAAGTTAGCGTTTTATTTTTATGCTTTGTTTTAAAAATCGGTTTTTTAATTGATACAAAAATAATAAAAAAATGAATTCAAATATTTAATGCTGTAGTTTTTAAGTTAATTTAAATTAATTCTTGAATTTACTCAACAAAATTAAAAAAAAAAAAAAAAAACAGTTTGTTAAAACAAAATTCAGAGTTTTTAAGCTTACAGAATATAAAAAAGCGAGGGAAGAAAATCCTTAAAATGGTTTCAGAAATTCTCTTGTACTCTCTGACAACAAAATATTTCAAAAATTCATAAAAAACGTTTAGAATTTAAGAAGAATATTTCTTAAATATTCCAATGGTCGTTTACCAGGCATTAAAAATGCATGTTTAATTCAGTAATTTTCGAAAAATTCTAGAGCATTTAATAAATTTTTTATGTATCTAAAATAGAGATGTTTAAAATATAATTAACTAAAGAGAAAAAAAATCTGGAAATTTCTTAGAAATAAATTTCACAATATAACAAACACTTCTGAATATCCTTAAGTTAGCAAACACTTTTATATAGTTTATATAGTTACCAACTTTGAGTGCTTCATAAACAATTAACTCATTATAAAGAGTAATAATGTGAAGAAAATCAATATATAAAACATGAATATTTTCTTAAATTCTAGCGAATTTATGGAATATTTTACAAATGTACACCTTTAAATGTTGATGTTTTAATTTATACACTTCTTGGACATTTACCAAAACAACACATAGCATAATTACTAAGAATGCATTAAAAATTCATTTTAAGTAAAGAAAGGTATAGAATTTAATATAACTAAAGATAGAAAAAAAAGTTTATTACGTTAAAAACATAAAACTTAATTGAATGATTGCATGCTTGTTTATCAAATTAGAATACTTAATACGATTAAAAACAATAATCGTTAATAATGTTTCATAATCGGGATTAATCCCTTTATCAAAAAGTTCATTTGTTAAAACAATATTGTTTAACGAGTAAATAGCTTAAGATTTTTACTTAATCCTTTAACTTTACTTGTATTAATTCGTTGATTAATTCTATAGGGATTTGTCCGAAAGAGTTTGACGTATTGAAACTTAACAGGAAGTCAACAGAATTAAGCAAAAGTAGGACATTCGGTTAGTTTTTTAACTTTTCTTGACATTGAAACGACTGATTTCACGGTTAATATTTGTTTGTTTAACACGGGACTGTCCAATACAGAAGTAGAATAATGATCGAGAACATTTTTTATTTTTTTATGTCTTTAAATCTAGATAGATTTTTCTTAAATATTCAAAAGTATAGAGTTGAAACAATTCTATATTTACGAATTTTTGTATTCGTAACCCGTTACCGTTGTCGTAACTATTTAAATAATAGAAAGCTGTAAAAATAGAAGTTTAGAAACACAACCACGTTCTACTAACACCATTCATAGAACAAAAACACAGAAATTATTTTTATCTGAGCGAGTGAGAGAAAAATTAGAACCTGTCTGAAAATAACCACCTAATACACACGCATTTCTAATCTAACATAAAATTACAAGACCGTTTAAATATTTTTAATCTATTAATATAATATCCTCACATAAACGTAATATCTACTGCCAAGATTTGAAGGTCGATCGAGAAGTAAAAAGGGAAAAAAAAAAATTATCTTAAGTACTTACCGCAGATCAATGTTAACATATCTGCAATAGCAAGATTAAACAAATAACAATTGGTAGCAGTTTGCATGTACTGATTCCTAGCAATGACCAAACATGTACAAGTATTGCCTATCAGACCAGTCAGAAAAATCACGCTGTACACGGTTGTCAACGGCACTAACCAGTTTAGAGGTAACCGTTTGGGTCCGAGTATAGATGCTATGTGTGCATCTATGTCCATTATCTTATCTTTGTCCATCGAATTGTTAGAACTCATATTACTATCATTTAAACGTATCTGTTCCATTTTAAGAGGCAGACTCGCACACGTCTTGCGGCAAGTAGCCGCACTACCACTGATACTAGACTGCTGTGGAGAGAAAATGAATGGAACTGTACTCGTATCCTATTGGTGGAGAGCTAACGTGCGATTTCACCCACGTACACACTATAAACAGCTGGAATTATCCGTCAGAATATAGTAACTCTAAATTATCCTTTATTTTTTAAATAATAAACGCGATAATTATTAAGCACCGTAAACGCTGATTGGATAATTTCCAAATTTCTATGACACTAGTGACCTTTTGTGTAAATTCTCGTATGGGATTCGTGTAGAGGTGAAACTAATGCTTCATGCAGTAAAGAGATGTTTACGATCCGATCTTCGAGAGGGAATAAATGCAAAAGTGTAACGTATATATATATAAGAAACGTATGGGAACATCGAGAATTGTCTTCTATATAACAGATGTAGGCGACAGAAAGATGTATAAATATAACAATATTTTTATCGGATTTGCTGATAATAATTCTCATACTGTACAGTTATTTGTTGATAAAAAAAAATACTCCTTGTTGTGTCCTGAAATGATTTCCGATCCGTCACCATCATGAATTGCGTTAGATCAGAAAAATGATACATAAATAAATAAATAAATGAAAAAGAATTTCATATTTGTCCAAAATTTATATAGACAATTATATGATTATAAACTGATATACTATACAAACAATCGAAAGATTTATTACGGCTTGGTGTTGTAAAGACTTATATCCAACTGCACTTTTTTTGTAACAAGAATAAACATAAATATTTTTGTATTACAAGTTCTTAAAATTTATGTATGATCATTGTTTTTACATAAGTTGTTTTTATTAAACTTTTAAATATATATATATATTTAAAAGTTTGAAAAATAACAAATTACATTTTAACTTATATAAAGTTAAATTAAGTAATATTTTTGAACACAATTTATTTTTTAAGTTTTAGTGTTTCTTTTAAACTATATTTACTATAGTTTTTATTTCTCCTACAGTTGCAGTAATAATAAACAGTTACTAATTGACATATCTGACGTTTTCGGAGTGATACAAGTTATATTATCGTTAATGCATCAAGGACAGGTATTGTAATAATATTTTTCATTTATTTTTACCATCGAGTTATGAAATTTGATGAAATTTTTATGGCTTAAATAGATGCCGCATAAGTACGAGATTTATCTTCTTCTCACAAATAACATTCCAATTCAATCTCACGCGAGAAAGTTTCTTGATTGAAGAATTTCATTTTATAAACCTGTTTAACTTCCTTTTTTTTATAGTTTATACGTGCAAATGCTTGGATCGATAGAATATATTAAAAAATATATATATTTTATTATTTATTAAAAATCTAAATTTAAGAAAATTACAATATTGTATTCTTACTAAATGTTACTAGGTGAAAGTAAATGTTATTTATTTTAATTGAATATTACTCATAACGTGATTAAGTACTAATAAAGGTTATTATACAAGTTAATTAAACATTATCTATTAAGTAGAATAGAAAAAGAAAAAATATATATATCATCTTATTACGAGAAATACTTCACTTAAAATTGATATAAAATAAAAACGATCAAAATAAAAAAACTGACGAATGATTATTTACATTACTAAGATTAGATTAAATGAATTTTTGTTTACAGTTTTCTTTCTCGAATTGAGCAATAATAATTTCAATTACTGCTTTGCATGACAGTAATGTCAAGCAGAGAAACCAGATGTACAGGGAGAGGAGCAGTCCATTCTCTTCAAACAAAAATAGACATCATGAGAAAATTAAGTAAATATTTAATAAAACCTAAATGCGAATATTCTTATTTTAAAAATAAAATACACAATATTTTTATTATCACCTTTTAGTATAATAAATTTGCTACGTTCTCAAAGAAGAGTTAGACGAATCTGATGCAATTAATTTTCTCATAGAGAGACGTCTTTGTAGTGAATTTTCCATTGGCTCCAGGCCAACATTTCTCACTGATGTCTGATGTAGTTTCAAAATATTTTACCTAAGATTCTTTAGGGAATTGAGGTAAATCTTTTTTGTTTTTTTCATTATTATAAAATTTTCTCATTCAAATATATTTTCCTTTTATAGAAAAAAAAAACTACATTATTGTCCTACAGTATTAATTTCTTAACTTATTTAATCAATTTTATTTGGGAATTTATCTCGTTATTCGTTTTCGAAAAGTTATTTTCCTCCCTAGAGAATTTAATAATAAAAATTTTTCTCTAATTGATATTCAATTAAAGTTCGATACGAGAAGATATCTTTTTCAAACGTTTAGATGATTTCAGTTAAAAAAAAAATGTATAGCGATAATGTATATTATTAAATTTCTTAATGTTATCTAATCAAAGAAGTGCAGTCGTAAACTATAAATCGATAATTAAGATTGCCATCGTTTTAATCCATTGGGAAATTAAATTAAACGCACGACTTAGTTTAAAATAAGTTTATCTTTTATTATACCTTAATGAGTGGAAGAACAAAGAAACCATTTTATACCTTTTATCAGATTGATAAAAACTTATAATAATGATGATAATTCATTCAGATGCGAAGTCACGCAAAAAAATCCAACATATTCGAAAATAAATTTCCTTAGAATTTGGAAAATCCATTATATTATATATAAATATATAAAAACACTGCATAACCAATCTAACTCTTTTAGTGTATTATATATCTTCGGGGAGACGTTAACCTCAGATATCTATCATCGTCAAGGAAGTAATCTTCAAAAATGCTGTCTTCGAAAGCATTATAATGTCCACATCAGTTCATTTCCAGGAAATTAACTCATACAAAAGGATCACTACTCGATCGAATTCTCGTATAAAGCCACCGTTATAATACGAATTAAAAAAATTCAATTTAAATTTTTAATTTGAATTTTTTAAAATTTCTGAAGTAAAAAACGAAAAAAAAATGAAGAGGTAGGCTATATCAGATAGAATTGCAATTTTCTGAATTTTGTCATCGTATGGTGACACACCCAGATAGCTAGACAAATCGACTGTTACGATACTTTATTTAAGGTGAGACCGATGCGCATGAATTCGATTAGAGAAAGGAAGTTGTCAAACCGATCAAAGAAAAAAAGGAAAATACTTACATAGATCGATTTTTTTCTATCATAAATTTATTATTGGGACTATATATATATATTAATTTCTATAAATGGATTTCATAATATCGATCAATTATTTATATATCGTTTTGTAAAGAATTCCCGTTAAGAAGATACCACCAATAGGTTATTCAAAAGGCTCTTGACCTCTTAATATTGGATTTTTCTAGAGGGATGAGCTATTACACAGTACTACATTCAAATCGATTCCGACAAGTAATAACTCTTCATCTAAATTGCAACAATACTTTATATATTTTTTTTTAATCAAGTTTTTAAATTTTCTTGCTTCGTCTTTAATATTTATTTTTATTTTATCAGAGATAAAACTATTTTTTCTTTTTTTTATTTTTGCTTTCTACTGGAGCGATTCACTCGGTAATATTTTATACTTTTATCCTCTGACTGCATATTTTTCTTGAATGAAAACAAATTGATTAGAATTTTTAATCTTCCCTTTTAGTCCCAAATGATTCGAAAAATAGATGATTTGAATAGAAATTGTTTCAAATCTTCCACGAACAAAAATATCGAGTTTGTTTTAACCTGAAAAACGTTACTAACCTGTTCCAACTTAACATAGGATTATTTTAGTTCGTTTAACTCACACTTAAACAATAAAAATGGATTCAGTAATTCCACTTTAATGGTGCCATATCATTCTCAGAAGCAGTTTAAAGCATTTGCAAGTTCATTATAAGTATCAAAACTCCTCTTTTATGCTTCAAGATTGTTTTCTTTTAACAGCATTTTATATTTTATGCATTATCTCTATTCCCACAGTCTTCTTAAAAGTAAAAAAAAAAAAATTTTTAAAGCCTTTTGTCTTGATTAGTAAAATTATTTTATGCGAACATTATACAATTTTATAATTAAAAAAAAAATTGTTTTCGTTTAATATTACAGATAAGTTGTTTTTAAAATATTTATAATAAAGTAATTCAAAATATTTTTAATATTTCGCGATCTGTTTTGATGATGGAAAAAGATGCGCAACTTCCAAATAACATAAATTATGCAACATACGCTTGATTTTAAAGAAATGATTTTTTTTTTTTTTTCATTTCGAAGTTGATACACACTTAAATTTTTAAAGATTGTTTTTACATTTTTCTTATAGTCGCTTCGCAAAAATATTTTCGAAAAATGAAGAAATAAATTTGTTTTAAAAATATTATAGCACAAGAGTTTTATGTAAAAATAAGTTTTATTATTTTTACATAGAACTCTTGTGTTTTATGTAAAAATACAACAGTTTGTGTCTCTTGTTATTTATCTCTTATGAGATTTATAACTGCATTCGTTTTCTCTTCCTAAAACAGATATGTCAGAATACATTATTACGAGTAAAAAATAATATACAAAATGAATTATTTTAAGTACATTTTTTTTTTATTATTTTAAACCGTGTTTTCGAATTTTAATAAATTCGATATTTGCATCTGGATCTTCTGTTTCAATCAACTAGTCGGATAGTTTTTCTATCGAATTTACTTCTGTAGAATAATAATAAACTATATGCTATGAGAAGGATCTCACTGATTTTCCCAAATAAATAATAAATTTACTAAATTTACTGGATTCTTCATAAAATACAAACTTCAGTTCGAATGAAATCGAAATTTTGGTATTATTTTTTGCAAAAAAAAAAATAGATCTGTTATGATCATTCTCATTCGAAAGCAATAGTTATAGATGGTTTCCAATATCGTATACTGTATAAAAATATTTATTTAACTAACTATTTACATCTAAAAATGATGAGATTTACATCTAAAATATCCTATCGAAGATTATTTATCAGGTTAATTAAATAGCTCTTCCTTACTTGCAAATCATACTTGTTTATCGAAGCTATCTAGATTAGTTGACGTAGAACGAATGTGGAGCATGATAAACTTATTTACCGTAATATAAACTTTACAAACTTATCTGGTTTTGCGTTTCATCAATTTAGTCGTCGAGCAGAGAACTAATAATCTTTAGGAAAATAATAACACCGACCCTTCTGAAATTCGATCTACATACTGATCGATTAACATATTCTCCGATATTTTTTGATGAGATGTGTTTAATAAATTTATAGCTAAATAAGCTATGTTTACGTTATAAAAGGTAGACTTTAATGTCTCCAGATCACATTTAGAAGACATCAAGTCATTAATCATGAGCGTACAAACAAACAAACACAAAAAATGTGACTTCTGCTAATGCTACTGTGTAATAAACTTAACTCTCTAATTGACACAAATAAGTAAACAACGTTGGAGATAATTCGTAGTGATATTTTTTCGGATTTTTAATTCTGATTCGCATTATAAGTCACAACATTTTCAAAATAATCATTACAAATCCATACCGAATATTTTTTGAAAAGTTTTTTAACTTTTTAATGTCGATAAATGCGCGATTATCTAAGAAGTATAATCCGTTTGGGAGTCTTTCTTTTAAACGTTTGTAATATAAATTAAATTAAATATGAAAACATTAGAATTTCTTTAACAGAATTTATTTATTTATTTTTTTGTTAAAGAATGAGAAAAATTACCAAATTACTTTCTTTTTTAGAAAGAAAACATAAAAATAAGATTTCGAAATGGAAGAATAGAAGAGTATTTCTGTGGAAATCAAAAACTTTCTCTACTACTACCGAGTGAATTTATTATGGCAAAGCTTCCAGAATACAAAGTTAATAGATCAAACATCATTACTGATTGATTGAATCAAGAAAATGTCGGAGGCCGTCCTCATGAATTTTCTTCCATTAGAAAAAAATTACTTGTACCTGTTCGATAGTAAAAATATAATTTTTTTTTTTAAATATTTTTTATATTTAAATGTTTTTTTAATATTTAGAATAGGACCGTTCAACCCACGACTCAACATAAAATCGTAAACTTCTTTAAACATATGCACTTAATGAAGTTATTGCTATTTAAATATCTATCTACCTTTCTTATTTCCATTTTAAAAAAAATTCTGAACGAAAAGAAGTCAAAGGTTATTATGCTACGATATATTTTTCTTATTTATCATGGTGGGTATCATTTATTGTACATTATTTACTATTTTTTTTTTTTTTTTGCTTAATAACTATCGTTAGAATTAATATATTTTATGTGCAGCACGAGACAATTTTTTTTTTCAAATGTGGTCCAAGGAAACCAAAAGGTTGAACACTCCTGATTTAGAATAATACGATTTACTTACTTAAATAAAAAAGAAAAGTGTTTTAATTCTAATACTTTTCTTGTTTCATCAAAGGACTGAATATGAGCTTTAACAAAAATCTTTGATGTGCATGCAGTTCATAAGAAAGAATGCATCTAACTTATTATAAAAAAAAAAAATTCTCAAAAATAGTGAATATAAAAATTTCAATATATGTAATCTCTTTTAAGTTGATGATTTTAAATGGGATTGTATATATGATCTATTTATATATAAACGAATTTTTTAAGTAATCTAATTGATTAAAGTGAAGATTCTTTTTATTATTAATGTAAATTATATACGGGGCGAAGAAAAACTTCGTCGTAAAATTTTGTGTACTGATAGGGAGCCTCGAAACAAGTCGAAAATGTCTAATGAACATATAGTCTAAATCAGTGGTAGTCAATCTGGTTCCTACCGCCCATTAGTGGATGTTCCAGCTTTCATGGTGGGCGGTAGAGGTTTTGTCTGATACTGAAGCACTTTCCTTTTTTTTTTTTTTAATTTAATTTGACTTTTTAAAAACATTGAAATGGAAATTTTTTCGATGGTGGTGGATATGAAAACCTATGGCAAAATAAAAAAAATGCCTATCTTATATCCAAATATGTGGAAAATGATATTCAGTTTATTGATGCCTTTCCCTATCTCATATCTTGTGAAATCAGGCTTTAGTGCTGTTAATCATATTATGACCAAAGAAAGAATATTTCCGAAAGAGGAGACTTTCGTTTGTTCCTTACAAAAATTGAGCCAGATATCCAGTATTTAATTTCGCAGCATCAGCCTCGGGGATCTCACTAATAATTTAATTAATTAAATGTAATTTCATCACACTTCATGCTTCTGTGTATGCAAAGTATAAATAAAAAGACAGATTTAGCTACAGTAAGTTGTTTTATAAAGATTTATTCTTCCAAACTTAGCGAAAGTCCGGCATAAAATATTTGGTAAGTAATTATTATTATATGCCTTAACTTGCTGTAACTCTGCTTTATAAATTTTATAAAGTAATCTCCCTACTTTATAAATCACCATTACTGTGGAACCGGTGGGCGGTTAGAAAATTTTACTATTAACACAGATACAAAAGTGGGCGGTAGGTATAAAAAGGTTGACTACCCCTGGTCTAAATGGTACGCAATCATCATCGAGTACACAGCGCACGTCGCGTCGCGTTGCCACGGCGCGTCGTGACGCTTTGTGTACTCGATGATGATTGGCTAGATTTAAAGGGTTATAACTCGAAAAGGGTACCATTTACACCATATGTTCATTAGACATTTTCGACTTGTTTAAAGGCTCCCTATCAGTACACAAAATTTTACGACAAAGTTTTTCTTCTCCATGCATATCTCGATGTAAATTTAAGAAAACGTCACTTATACATTATATATTTATGTTGTTTATCAATTAAAAATTAAAAAAAAAAAAAAAACAAATTGGTCGATACAAATTTGAATTTTTAAGTTAGTTTCTATGACAATCTAAAAATGAGTTTCTTATTTTATTATTAATTAATCAGAAATTATTTAAAATTTTTTATTGACGATATTTTGATATTAAAAAACGTCAACAGACTTAAAGCATTTCGCTATTCTGATGATTTCCTTCTTACAACAATTGTGCATCAACGTAACTGTACCATTGTAAGATAATATCATCTTAAATCCAACAGAAAAGAAACATTTAGAGGATTCGATTTAATAGATTTTTTATACTATAAATCATGCTTCGAAGATCAGCAAGAAATAAAGAAAAAGATGAAATGTGTTATTTTTCCAATGATCTCAAGTTTGGAAAAAATATATATATAACTTATCTTGGCACGTTTTTATAGCCTATACAGTCGGTCGTTTCAACATCACTAGAATAGAACAGAAAGTGTGAATAAAAATGGATCTTAGTTTAAATTTTATTTTATTCAAGCGAAGATTAATTTTATACTTCTCCAAAATTTGAGCTAATAGAATAAATTTGAGAAAATTCACCAAATAACTTAACTTTCCATTAAATACACTACTATCAATTTTATTATTTAATTACTAAATTATTTAATTAATGAAACATCCGAAAGTATTAGGTGATCCCAAAAATAATGTCGTTTTTAACATTATGTTTTGAAAAGATAATAAAGATAATTCACTCGCTAATTTAATCTAGTATATATTCTCTGTTTGAATTAATAACGCTCTTCCAATGTTGTGAAAACTTCAAAAATTCATGTTTTGACAAACTGAGACATGTTTGAACAAGTACAGTATAAAAAAGACATTACTTTTGGGCAGTGGCGGACCTGCAGCTAATCGAGGCCCGAGACGGAAGTATCTTTGGGGCTCTCCTAATTGGAATGATCATCATAAAAAATGTCAGCACAAATATATAATTAAAATTTATTTAATCAAAATTAAATAAATGTCAATTTACAACTAGCAAACAAATACAGATAAACATTCAAAAATCCGGCAACATCGGGACCTGAGGAGTGGCAGATTTTTTTGAATATGCCAGATAATTGAATGTTTATATATGCTGTATATATTTGATAGAAAATTACCACATTTACAGTCTTTTAAAGGGGGGAAAAAAATAAACATCAAACAAGTAAGCAAAAAGAAAACGAAATTTTATTGTTCACCAACTAAATAAAATACAGTACAGATGGTTCTACAGAATTTTAAT
>WUQG02247630.1:0-20498 GCA_011317285.2 Androctonus mauritanicus | reverse complement strand
CACCAGGCACATTTTATAAAAGCAATCTCCTTACAAGTACACTTTTGGTTTGCAATTGTTCTTGGAAAGCAGATGTTGTTGACATTTAAAAACCGTTCGTTCTTTTAATAATTTTGTCGCCTACCAAGCGTATTTAATCAGGTTCTTGAAACTAAGAGCACTCAATGGTACACAGTGAAGTGTGTTTTTATTGCATCCTCATGAGATGCTATTTCTCTCTGTTCTCTTATTAACGCTAAAGCATTTTGCAATCTTTTTATTAGGTGTTTTACTTTCTGGTAAAAATAAATATCGCATTAACAAAATCTAGTGCATTTACCAGAAATTACTTTGAGAGTGCAGGTTGCACTTCCCTTGTCATTTCCAAAAATTTCATCATGCAAAGTAGCATCAGTTTGTCCTCCCCAAGAATCAATTATTAGAAGAAACTTATCATTCACATATGATTTCAGTGTTGTTTGTAAATAGTTCCTATATAATTCTTTAGTTGGATTAGTTGATTTTGAACATGTAACAACCACATTACCAAATTCTGCAGTTAATCTGGTAACTGTTTGTGATATGATGGGACCAAATTTGTTTGCTGATTCTTGCATGCACAAATAAACAAGTGGGAGCAACTTCCCTGCATGTATTATATTGTGCCATATAAGAATGCGTAATTTTATTCAAGTTGTGCTTCCTTATGAACACTTTATTCATTCCTTGGAACTCAAGTGATCTATTATAAGTAGTTTGGTAATTATATCCTGTTTGGTCAGTATTAATAATGAAATCCAAATTAAAGTCAAGAATTACATGTTTGTGTTTGAAATCTCTCTATTGATAGTAAAGTTTCTTCTAGTGCTTTCATATGATCTACAGTATATATGAAATAAGATTAACAAAGTTGATATCATATATTATGTCAAAAGTGCTGTAATGTAATCAGTCGCTTCTTATTTCTTGCTAATACTTCATGTTAACTATTACATAGGAGTATGATGATGATCATTGTTTTATGGGGCGGTTACATTTTGTTCAAATTTTAAGTTTGTGCATTCATGAATGATGGAATATATTTAAATAGCACAGTTTTTAATTTTTATTCATATTTAAGCTAATACGAAAAAAAAATTTAAAAAGTAACTGGCAGGAATAGAACCCGACCAACTACATAGCAGTCTACCACTTAACTGTGGTGCCACACCTGCACATTGTTAATTGTTATAATGAATTTGTATATTGCCGTTGCTTCTTTCTTCAGGGTCATTTTTCTCGATAATGGCTAGGCATTGGCCTCTATTCTTTTACTGTGTTTTATTACCAATCAAGATCTATTACAGAGATAAGTTGTGTTCCAATTTGTTTTCCAGCCCTCGCACCACGGATTAGTTATAGGATACGAAACTTCCATAGACCTCAAGGAAACTCATTTTACTAGCGCCAGCTAGTAGTGGCCGGACACACTATTCCTAAGGCAAAGCCAACTTCCAGGAGTAGATCATTCTTCAATAATCGTCAAATTATTGTTACAGTTATAGTAACATTTTATATTTGTTTACATTGAAATAATAAATACACCAATGAAATAAAATAAAAAGCAATTTTATAAAAAATGAAACTTTTATTTTAAAATAAATAATTTTAAATACATGGCATATCAATCACGGAATATAAACATAGAACAAATTTTTCATTACTCAATTATACAAATATTATTATTTACATCCACCAGGAAATTCTGGTATAAGCAAATTAATAATGAACAGGATAAATTTGACAAAGGAGTTAGACAAGGATGCAAATTAATTGTGAAATGTATTTTTGATACGTTAGAGTATATTTTTTTTTTTTTTTTTATTATCCCAAAGTATTTAATACACAAGGTCATGGAGGTTGTAGGAAAATAACAATACAATACAGGAAAGAAGATACAAACAATTACACAATCTCCATGAGGGGTAAGGATGCTGCTGTCGTTGGTTGGTTATTCAGGGGGCACCACGTGAAGGTGACAGTCAGACTTTGCCCTACATTAAATCAAATAAACTTTATGAAAGTCAAAGATAAAACACATATTATCAATTTACGTACCTTTCTTTGTCTTTGGGGAACCGAAAATATGACATATCTGTAGTTCTTCTTCCATAATTGTTACAAAATGAACAGGCACATACTGAACCACCGGGCGCCATTTTTCAAATACAACTAGTGCCATCTAGTAGTGGCTTGACATAGCGAGTTACCGAAGTTTCGTATCCTATAAGTAATCCGTGACATATATATTGTAGAAAGTTTATCATCACAAGATAAAATGCGCTACAATTTTTAGATTTAGGCCTAATAATATTTTCTGAAAGAAAGCAAACTTTTCTTCGGATCATCTTTGGAAAATAAGATCACTGCGCTAAATGACTGTCTTTCTTCTCTAATAACTTTTCGAGCCATCAGTAGATTTTTATGAAATTCCGATACTAAGGATATATAATATAAGAATATTCTGACATTAACGATGATCTGGAATTAGCGTCTTTTAATCCTATAGATACAGCCATTTAAAAATGGTAAGTATTCGAACCTTTGAGAATATATTTTGAAGTAATTAATGGATTTTTTGTAAAATTTAGCAGACTAATTAAGCCATAAAAACTGAGCCCGATGGCGTATATTACTACTGTAGCTTCAGCCATTTACAAAACGATAGAATTGAAGTTTCCAAGATTTTTTCTAATAACTTTGAACCATTCGATTGATTTTTAGATTTTAATGAAATCCAATCCATTAAAGTCAATCTCGAAACAATATTACGTAATCTGGCAGCTTTATCCATTTAAAAATGGCAGACGTTTAAACATTTTCGGGTTTGGCCTAATAGAGAGGATTTGGACGGGAATTAGGTCATCGAATAAGTTCCGAGCCAACAGTATCGGCTCCAGTCCTTCGAACTGATAACATATTCCAATGGCGCATCCTTAATAACTGCAAAATAGTAGACGTGTTCTCAACATAGGCAGTTAATTCCTTTTCGAACGGTTCGCTTTTAACAATCTCAAATATTTTTTACATACGATTTAATTATCGTATATATAGTTTTACAATTATATATCGAAGTGTATTTCTTAAATAATCTAATATAGGTCTTGGTCAAAAAAGAGGTACTAAAGCCACGCTATAAAATATTAAAGCATACATTTCAAATCATTTTTATATTTAAATTCTCGAATGTTGTTCTTATATTTTTGCCATAGTCCCTATTATCCGCTTTATTTTATCTTTTCATCTTACTACCGCAGTTGTCACAGGATTACGTACGATTAAAGGACAATAAAATAATCCATAAAGGAGATAACTTTCGCGCTCCAGCCAAACAATTTTTTATTTTCCGTACTAACACTAAATGCAAAAACATACAGTATAAGGAGTCGATTACATCAACCATGGTCATCCATCTAATGTAGAGTACTGAAAAGTGTCACCACAAACCGCTAAAAAATACAATAATAACGTGTTAGAATTTAATGAAAATATATTTTTTAAGTTATTGGAAGGAATATAATTTACAGGATGGTAAAATTATATATACCATATTTAATTCGAAAGAGAATCTACTCAGATAGATATATAAGTTATTGACTGACTGATTTTTCCTGTCAACCGAGATATGATATAAAAATTATCGAACTTATCTTTAGTCGAATGAATTAGTTAGATATTCATAAGATTTCAAAAGATCTTCACCAACTATAAAAACAATAAAAGCAAATATGATATTTAGTTTATATATTTGGTAATGTAAGACTATTTCCTCAATGATTATAGATAAATTTGAAATATGAGCAGATTGAAACTCGATAGTAGCAATGTATGCTGTCCGATAATGAAGAAGAAGAATCGACTCTCCGTCTAAATCTTGCGGATATGTCTCTAACGGACACGCAATTTAAGAATATTAAAATCGTTTTTCAGATTAGTTGTTCATTATAAACCACCTATCGATTCATTTAGTTATATTGAATTTATATAAATAAATAAGACCCTATCTTTCTCTGTGGCAAAATAAACTATACGAGTCTAAATATCTTAAATCGAAAGCTAAGAAAATAAAGTTGGTCTTATTAGCCTAGGACTATGAGAGTAATAAATTGGTAAAGTAAATATTTGCAGTATTTTTTCAAGTAGATGAAACATCATCGATAATAATAATAAGGTCAATTTTTATAAAAACGAACATTAAAACAAAATTTTCAGTAACATAAATATATATTCCTAATTTCCCACAACTTTTTATCATAATTTCTATGTATAGAAATTAATTTACTTTTTCGAGTGAGTCTAGTTAAATGTTGTAATAAATAACGAAATTTTATAATAATTGCCATAACATTAAACCAAAAAAAGTTGTTATAAAAATTCTATCAATGGTGAATAAAATTTGCTTTCGTTAGAATTCCAATCATTAAAATCAAAATCAAAAAATCATAAAGTTAGAATTATGAATATTATACAGTATTATAAAATGAGAAATAAGATTTCAGTTTATCAATTGAAGAAAATTTAATAACAAAAGATAATTTTAAACATTCCCATAACTGTTGGAAATTGTGCCATTTGTGCACTGGCATCTTATTGAATGTTCTAGTATTACTACCGAGACTCGTATCATTAGGGAGTACAGTAGTCATTATATATCATCACCATGGTTACCATCGAATGATATTCGTCACCATGGTTAATGATTGAAGTTATCATATTCCACGGTGATAGTTGCTGATTAATATATTTATTTATTTACTGAAGAAACAAAACAATAAAAATATTCGATCAAGAAATTCGGTTGGTTGTATATAATATGCAGAATCAGTGATAAAAATTATAAATAAAATACTTTCTTCTTCTATTTTTAATATAAAATTGAATATATAATTTATTCATTATATTTTAAAATAAGAAAAATTCGGGTAATTTACTTATTATCTGAATTTTTTTTATTTCCGTTATTTACTATTCATATCATAAATATTTAATAAAAAAATTAAAATTAACATTAAAAGTTAAATTAGATAAAAATAAAAAATGAAATAATTAAATTATAAATAATTTTATTTAAATAAATACAGTATATAGATAGCTCAAAACAATACAAAAAATGGGGGGAAATCCTATATTTAATTGTGTAATAAGCGTAGGACTCTGTAGGTCACCAGATAACCAGCGTAAAAGTTGTCGAATAAAAATTGTTGATCTACTTTAAGAATACCACAGAAATATTTGCTATCTTCATTATTGAGAGCTTCGGCAAACTATGGCACCTGTTGTCTGTTGTTTATGGTCGAGGCTTCTAAGTCTCCGGAGACAAATTTTCTTCATTGATAATGCTAAAATAAACTTGGCTTTTATTGATTATCATTTATAAACAGACTTTTACACTCGATAGCGAAAATAAGGCCCAGAAGAAATCTAAGAAATTATCGATACAAAAAACAGATGGATATTTAGCATTTATTAATAAATTACTATTATAAAAATAAAATATTGTAAGAGTTTTCCATATATCATCGGAGCCATTCCAAATTACCAATTTTGTAGCATTCAGTTTTATTAATATAAACAAATAAAAAAATAATCAAGATACGAAATATTCGTAAGTCGAGATAATTTAAATGCCAATTTAATAAGACTGGCTTGGGTTAATTTAAGTTACTTAATTTGATTTTATTACTTCTTTTCAAAAAATGATCTTCATTACGGAATGGATGGAACACACGACTCAACTGGATTAATAAATAATGTTAGTATAGATTAATTAATAATTGAGCTAATTTTTTTAATAAAAAAGAATAATCATTTTTTATATCATTATTATTATTCCAAATAATAATTTATATTTTTTAAATATTTATTTCATTTTTATAATATTTCTTTTATTATTAAAAAGGCATTATTTTAAATGGATTAATAATAATAATAACAACAACAACTTTAAATGTTATATTAATCTTTAAATTATAAATTTTTTAAGCTTAAAAGATCTAACTTAATATAACTAAAGTAATTTTCTAATAAATAGTCATCGTCGATAAACTTAAGCATCCTTTACACGGCACTAGTTTAATTAAAAGTCACTCGGCCTGATAAATTTTTATACATACAACAGTCAGTATTTTAGCTTTTAAAGTAGAACATTTCACATCCAAGCTTATAATCCATAAAGATTAAGAATAAGTTAAAATACTTTTACGGAATTAAATAAATTTCGAAAAATATAATTGAAAATATTTTATCGGAAATCTGCTACGTTGGGAACAAATTTTCATTTGTGCAAAAGGAAAGATGAAACTTTCAAAATTCAAAGACGAAATGTTTAATTAAAAGAATTTAATTATTGAATTTAATTACATTTATTAAATTTTATACTATTCAAAATTTTAAGATACGAAATTTTCGTGTTTTTCATTAAGATAATATCGCAACTGACTGGATAATGCGCGCTGCTTCCAGCACGATTTGTTTTTTATTTTTTGTTAATAATACACAAAATGCTATTTTGGTGAATTTTCCGTATGACTCTTATGCGAATTTAACCTGTAAATATTTCTTTTCCTATAGTTTCTGATTAGAGTCAATATTAATCTTTTAATATAACATCCTGGTTTTAAAATTATTTTTAAGCGTAATAACTTCCTTACTGGCTGAAGTTATTTGAAATTTATAATTCGATCATATGGTAAGAAGGTTTATAAATATAAATCATATTTTTCTTAACAGTCTATACTAATATCTGTCCGATAAGTAATTTTTAACTTTTAGTTGAAAGAACATTAATAGATCTGAGATATTTTTTGGTGAATCCCAATTAAAACGGATATAAACGGGATGATTCATAAACTCTATCTTTGATTATACGACTGCGTATAAGAGCTCTCGTAATTTACAGTTGGAGATAAAATGTCGGATAATAGTCAATAATGCGATATATCAAATTCAGTTTAGTAAAAGTTTTATTAAAGGATTTTGTCATCTAACTAACTTAATCCGACATTAAGAGATCAGACTGAAAATCTTATACAGACTGTATGGGTTGAATATAGTATACATTTAAATTGACCTTTGATATGTTTCAGTTTAATTAAAAGTTATGTGATGATAATTGTTAATAGCCATATTTACAGAGTTTGAAAACTCTCAGTTTTATATATAAGAAGTAAGCCTGGTTATCCAAGCGTGTCTTAACAACGTTAATTAGCGAGGAATGATGGGAATATCCGACCAAACCATAATTCATAAGTTTGTTGAATTGAATTATATCAGCTATATTAAGCATATATACAGATATATATATATGATGTTACGGTAAAAGTGATTAATCGAGTGATTACGCATAATAGCCGGTTATTATGTATAATCACCAACGATTTCGGTAAAAAGTGATAAATTTCTATCATATACCGAGAATTTATTACATTTACCGGTGGCGAGTATGCGTGATGATGCATACTGGCCAATTGCTGGTGGTAAATATGATAAATCGTAATTAATTTATCAGATTTACCGGACATGATGGCCAGTCTAGGATGGTAAATTTGATTAATGATGCATTCTCGTCCAGTAATGGAATAGTTGGCTGCATTCATCTACATTTATATCAGGGATGCATAGACTTGTTGAGATCAAGGGCCGCATATATATTCATTGTTGAAATCGATAACTCGGATACGAATTTTGAGGTATATTGTTAGAATACCATCCCGAGTCATCACATAGGGAATTATCTTTATTTGGCACTTACTTAGTTCATTTGTCATTAATTCATATTTTTTTCATTTTCAAGTATTGTTAACAAATCTTGATTTGTGATTTCGACCTGGATAAACCATATAATCTTTCTTTTTTTGTCATATACAAAAATATCGGGCCTATGGCGTTTTATTGACGTTTTTATTTCGGGTGTCAACATTAATTTCGTTTGCCATTATTTCTCGAACCGAGAGAGATCTTATTTTCTTTGACCGCTTAAAGTCGAACTTATTACGTAAATCAGGGATGCACGCACCGAGGCCCTCCGTTGATTGGTTAGCGGCCCGCCTCACCGTGTGTTATTGTAACAAGTCACGTCACGGACGAAAGATTATTTGTAGTTTTGAACAATGCGTTTTCAAATGATATTTTTCCGATGCGAAATTATTTTTACAGTGGTTCGATGATAATCGCGTTTTTAAGGAGATCCACCAAAAAAACCACGAAAGTTATGTATCCTATCACGTTTATTACTTATATGTTACCAAGAAATGTAATCAAAAGTAAACAAAGAATTTTTCATCGGATGCGTGGTAATGCATTGATTTACAATTTGTTTTATATTAGGTACGACATTTGTAGTAGCCAAAGGCCAAACTGATTCTAAATTTTCGTTAGTTAAACGGCACTTGGCTCCTGGTGCGCGTGTACAATTTTTTAAATTACCCACACAAATACAGTCGAGATAAAAAATGTTTATTATTACAAATATAATTATTATTATTTGCTTATTGCTTAAAAACATTATCATGGAGCATTAGGTAAAATCGCCGGTAAAAGTGAGAATATATATTTAAAACACTTTATTTCTTATTCTGTAATGAAATTTTTCATATTTAATAAATATTAAAATTACTATAATCATCTGCAGAAATTACTAACATTTTAGATTTCCGCTGTGCATAATTTTTCGAGCAAAGCATTCGAAGAACAAATTATATTTAATGAAAATCTAAAATGGCGGATGGGTTGATTCATTATCAGAATAGTCAGGAGACATTCATTTTAATAAGCGAAAACCAGGCTCAAATGATAAAATAATTTAAAAAATATGTTTCTAATATTAATAATAACTCATAAAAATAGTCCCCAAATTCATAATTATTACAAATTTGCCTATGTTTATATTCATAATAATCAAATTTTGTTTTCATATAAAGTTTATCAACAGCTCTTATCAGCTTACTCTAAACGTGATTAAATCTGTTTCTTCACCATCTGGGCAAAAAATCAATAATTCCCACAAGAATTTCTTCTTTTTTCACCTAAATTCAACAAAAATGTATAGGTAAAGCTTTTATTGGTGGCAGGTAATGTTACTGCTATTTTCAACGAAACCTTTCGTGTGATTGAACTGTAATTCATTGGCGTTGGACAAATAAATCCAAAGATATAGAAGTTTTGAATTTATAACTATCGCTGTTTTGTAAAGGGACCAGGTAAAAAGTAAGAAGTTCAATTTCTACAACTCGAATAATAAGGAACTATATCCTAAAATTCGAATACTCTGTAACACTGTTTTTGAGATAAATTATTGGCGGATAGACAAACGAAAGGACAAAGTGAATCATTTTTTATTAAAAAAATTACTGAAAATTGTGTAGAGTGTGTATAGTATATTTAATTAGAGTTGTTAAGTTATTCGAGCTGACCATGTCATTGATAATTATCATTTATTAACGCATTATCCTTCAAAGTGTCTCTAGTCAATATAAATACGTCGTCACCAATGGTTTGTGGTTTATTTTGGTTTCATGATAAAAAATTGCCTAGGTCGAACTGCATTAAAGACAATGTTTACGAAACAAAAACAGTGTTTGAAAGGCATTTTTTAAAAAATAAACAAAACTGGCAAATAATAATATTGAAAATATTATATAAAAGAGTAGGTTATATACTTGAAAAACCAAACAAAACAAGTAACGAAAGCAACAACTTCATTAAAAGAAGTAATCTGTAAAAATTTAATTAATAAAAATAGTATGCAGGCCATAATTCATATAAAAATAAGTTAAAATATGTGAAAAGGAAATCAAATGTTATATAAAACAAGACTATCTGACACGAAAGACGACTGTATTGTAATTAAAATTCTTTCTAATAAGATATAAACGATTAAAATTGATGTAGACATTCAGCAGTAAAATAAGGGCACTCGATTAAAATATGCTCCATAATAAGTGCACACCGTTGCAAAGATCTCAAATCAGTTAGTTTTCACTCATGATGAGAAACGATGAGTAACAAATAAGGATACACTGAGTCTTGTTTCACTTCTCCTCTTTTTACATTAGTTCGAGTTCCATGGCTGAACGATTAGTTTGATATGGTGAAGAGAAAATCTGTTGCATAACTATAACAATTTAAAAAGCAACGGTAAATCTCTGCAATAAACGGAAAGAGATTTACATGGAGCAATTTTTCCCAGCCTGTATGTTGGCGGAATAATTTTTCGTGGCTCAGTCGTACTATTCACTGATTTAAAGGGACCAGTTTAAAAAGATTTTTAAAGTCCAAAGTTCGAGTTTATTAGCAGAAAAGCTCCAGCTTCCATCGTCTATTTACCAGGAAACTCGAGCTTCAATTGACTGGAACGAACAATTCTATATCTAATATATAGTATATTTTATGTAAAAAGTTGTTAAGCAATAATTTAACTTAAATTTTTCAAAAATTATTTAATATATTAACGGTATAATCGCATAATTCCACTCATCAATTATTGGTATTATCGCCATCTTGTAATATTATTCGAGTTTAAACATAAATTAATTTAAAAATTCAACCCACTACTACCATTTTATACGAAAAGCCGAATTAAACCATCTTACGATTTATTACCTTTAATTATAATTTCCACTGTAAATTTCGAATACGAAGCGTACAGCGATGTTGTTAGCAGAGACAGAGAAAGGAAAAAATCAATCAAAAATATCAGAATATATTTAGCCTATATAAAAAATAAATATCAGACTTACCTGGAAACCGATAGTTTTTTAATTGAATAAAATAATAAACTTAGATTAAGATGAAATTTATTAATGTTTAGTTAATAATATCTGAACTGTTTGATTTATTTGGCACAATAAAATTTATATTTCCAAAAGTAATAAATAAGCTGCTTCAGTTGCCGATGATGTAAATCTAAAGTGATATTTTACCATAGAAAGCTGTTTGCAAATCAGCCAATTCCATTTAAAAGAAAAGTTGTATCAACTCTCAAAATTTTTATTTAAATTCGATGAATTTCGGTGAAATATAAAGAAATAAGTTTTGCAAAAATTGAATTTTAATTGCTTTTCAATTGATTTCTAATAAATTCAATTAGAAATTTTAATTTACAAGAAACAGAAATAATTGAAATATGTATAAATTTCTTAGAATATTTTTAATACTGTATAGAATGATTAAATTATAGAGAAAACATTTTCATTAATTCTTAGTTTATCATTTCACAAAGTTAACAGTTAACGAAATACACACCATCAGCGACGATATTTCCACTTTTAGTCTTCAATTTTTTCATATAATTTAATTTTAATGCTAAAGAAATTTCTCTTTTGTAAAAAACTTCTCAAATTTATTAATTTGCCTAATAATAATATTTTTTTCTAATTAAATATAAGAATTATGGTGAAAATGCGCATAAAATTTATACTGGTACCGAACAGTTTAGCTCATGTAAATATTTTGTTTTTGTTAAGATGATCAGAAAGACTAATCTAAAATTTTTCGTTGGATTATAAAGCGAATCAATATAGTCCAATTTAAAAATCCGCTTCAGAATAATTTTATAAATAAGTTTATCACATTTTCATTACTTCGAAATTAAAAGTTTTAGTTTGTAACGTTTCAAAAATTATAGCGTCAACCTCGAATTTTTCAAAGTTTGGTTGAAACTTTAATCGGAAGAAAGTGTCGAGGAATAATTGGTAAGAAAGTATGACTACGGTGATGAATAATATATATTGTATTCTCGGAAACGCAACATAAAATTTTCTTTCCTCTGAGATTTACTTCGATACATATTTTCTTACACCGCTTATTGAGAGAAAAATGTTATTTTTTCATAAGACTAGGTCTACAAAACTGAGTATCGAACTTAATAAAAATTTTAATATTATATCTTTATTAAGAAGCCAATATGTGACTATTCTTTTACAGTCTATATATCTGCAGATTATTTAAAGAAGACAATTCTTTAGATTATTGATTGTTACCGAGGGGTAATGTTTGGTTATCCATTGAAATTCTGTTACTTTTCTTACCATGTATTCTATTTTATTAAAAACTAAAATCTCTAGTTTTTGTTTGTTTACAAGTTTTTGTTTTCGTCCGGGGTGTGTGATATTTTCAAGAATGTAACTAGAATTCATAGTTTAATCTGGCTTTCTTTGTGAAAAGGATAAAGAAAACGGATAAAATACTTATGTCACAAAATCAATAAAACATAAAAACTTCAAAGATTAAATGTGAAGACGTAAGAAAAGATAGCGATGGAGAGGAAACGAGAAAAAATGTAATAAAATATACTTGGGTTAAGTCAAATAGCATTTAAAACAAAGCCAAAGATGAATAATCTGTGAAGATTAAATGACGATAATTGCTTTGTTGTAACTCTTACTTTTAAAATGCTCCATATTTTTCTATATTTACGAATAAAATTTTTCAACTGGCTTTAATTGAGAAATTTATCTGTCTTTTTCTATTGGAACCTTTCAGCTTATTTCTCTACTAGATTTTTTTTCATTAAATCACTTTTTTATATTGTTTCTGCCCATTATATCATTTCTTTTCTATTATTGTATCGTTAATATTGATAATAACCAATTTCGTAATAAAGAATGATAGAAACAAAACAAAATTAAGAAAAACAATACATTGATTTCATTCAACCAATGTCATTTCGCTCGCTTATCACGTATTATATCTTGGATTTCTGGAAGCGGCTGCTTACGCTTAAAAAATTTTTTTTATGTATTTTACTTAACTTATTGAAAATATCATTATAAAAGCACAAAACATAGTTTTGCTTGAATATTAAATTTTCCCAAACGAAAATTCTGCAATTGATCATTTAAAAACGCCATTTTGAATACATCTGATTAGTACAGGAACATTTATAGAAAGTTGGAAATTTCTAAAATAATATACAAATATATATAAGTTATATATTTTTGCAAAAAGATAGAAAAAATCAGAAACATTTTATATTCGCCTAAATTATCATAATTTTTGTGGAACTAGACGGATATTTTTGTTAAGAAAATATATTTAAATGTAAATTAGTGTATAAGTAAAAAGCAATTTTTGTTGGGAATTATCTTTCAATCGCTTACTTAAAATACTTTCTCATTAAAAATTAGTTTTCTGGTGATCGTGACAACACTTAAAAGATCTTTAAAGTCATGTTTTGCCAGATGACAAAACTTCATAGTTATCTGTCAGAAATTCAACAAAAACGTTAACAATAAATATAAATTTCACTGTTTGATTTTCAATTTGCAAAACTGATGATTTTAACTTAGCTACAATATTACATCATTGATGTACAAAATATATTTATGCATAGAGTTATATCAAATATCTCCAATTTACTTAAATTATTAGTCAAAATAATATAGCAAAATTAAAATATTGTATTATCGAAATACAATTTATATGGCCTGTATGTTAATTTTATTTGTTAACAATAATAATCGATAAAAAACTGGGCTTGTTTGTTTACGAATAAGAAAAAATTGATATATGTAAGCGTAACGTATAAGAAGAAATGTTCAAATTCTCCCAAGGATAAAGTTCAGTAGTCGACCGCCATTGGTGACCACAGCGACACACGCCACCACCTATGTGTTAATTATTAATACACGCTTCAGAAAGTTCAACACGAATGAACTTTCAGAAGGGATGGAAACTGAATTTCAAATGAAAACAAATATTCATAAATATACGGAAAATTATAATTTTAATTTAACACCAGGTAATATATTCCAAAATAAGATTTCAAATTTTTAATTATTTTTTTAATATCTCAAAAAATGTGGTTTAAAATCTCCTAAAAGAAAAAAAAGCCGTTTTCAATACCAAACCAGTTATTGTCTAGTTTTGCCTGTAAACATAGTCTTACCGTAGTTGGTGACAAACATAAAACTCTCCAGGCACGAAATTAGTCATTATAAAAGAGAAAAAAGCCGAGTTAATTCGTGTCAAACAGAACTTTTATTCACGCGAGCTTTCACACCTGAAAGAAATTCAAGGGCCAGATGGTCCATCCAAGCTTAACCCATATTTTTACTGGCTAAATACAATTTATACAGAGATATTTAAATTAACGTATTTAAACAAGTATTTCTAAATTCGTCTTCTTAAGAATTTGTTATATTTAACAGAAATATGTGTGTTAAAATTAAAAGAAATGACGTGCCAGCATATAAATTTTGAATTATTTTAAATGTCCAAAAAAGAGTAGTTTAAAGTCTCCTACTAAAAATTATTTTGTTTTGAATAATTAATTTTCGAATATATGCATATTTAAATTTTAAATAAAAGTGTTCAATTTTGAGTAAACAATAAATATTTTGTTTTAAATCGACAATCAATGCTCAAAATGTCAATTTAAAGCAGTGCTCCGCCCCCTTTTATCTTCTAAGGCGCACCAACATTTTTTCGATAAGTCCGCGGCACAGCACATGTAAAAACTTACAAATTCATAAATTACAATAATACCTATGTTTTTATTAGATAAAAGAAACACAATAAAATAGTTGTATGTATGTAGATATTTATTTTTATTTAAGTTTTATAAAGAGCAATTTGAATTGCATGTCGACACAAGAGCAAAAATATATAGTTATGGATTATACATTACATGTAAAACAATTTTCATTAAAGGCTGTTTTAAAGTTTAGGGTGTTTAATGTCGAATTTAAAATAATGTCGAGTGTTTGCCATATCGAGTTTTCAATTTCCACAATTATCAATCTACTTTTTCTTGCAATTTGTTTGGGCCAGTTCTTAAAACAGCTTTCTAATTAACTTGTCAATCGATTAATTATTTTTTTCGTTTTTAATTTGCCGCGTAAAACAGAGGAAGCTCCAAAAATTTAATTATTCAATTATTCTGGAGAAAATCGTGGCGGCACACTAGTGTGCCGTGGCACAACGGTTGCGCAGCACTGACATAAGATACCCATCATTTTGCAGTTATAAAACATTTCTGTAACGTATTAATCGGGCTTTTATCTCTCTAATCGATGTTTCTTAGATTATGATGTCTCGTATGGAACAGTTGGAAAGAAGTAAGCCATCATAAATTTACAGCCTGATTACCAATATCTTTCTTATCCTTTTTTTATTATGGCTTTCGTATTATTTAGAAATAAAAGACTTTAATTGGAGGGAAGATAATATTCGGGGGCGGGTAGCCAATAACAAAAAGCCACGTTTTTGAAATTAGGTATAGATAACCAGAAATAGCCTTTAGTGGTTATTTTTGAGGTGGTTGCCTGGAAACTTGGGTTTGATCATTTATTTTAATCTTCTTATAAAAAACGTTTTGTTAATAATACAAAAATATTATATAATGTAATCGCTTTTTCTCTAAAAGACGGCCAAACATTTAAATTTTAGTGAATCATTCTTTATCGACCGTATACTTATATGTCCGTTAATTTTAAAGCGTGTATGTAATTTTGTTCTAAGATGGCGGCCGTCCACAATTTTTTCGAAATCAGCATTTTTAAAAACTTGTATATTACCTGTAAAAGTTTGCCATTGGTCATAAATAAATTTTAAACACCATACGCCACGCATACATATGTAAATACTATATTATGATCGTTTTATTTTTAGGAAGAAATTTCGTATGGATGCTTATTATGAAAATTCTGTTTAATTTTTAGTTTTACAGAGAATTTTTCAAATAAGTATTTATTCTTTTCTTTTCTATTATATATATATATATATAAAATATATACATATAATAAAATATATCTATCTTTGATGAAAACAAAATTATATATTTCATAAATATATTTACCATATTTTTGAATTTTAGAAAAAAATGATTGCCAAATTATTTACATAAATTGGCAGCCAACAGTGTAATTCCAAAATATTTATTATTAAATTGTCTTATTTTTATTAGCTAATAATATTTTTAGAAAATTCGGTAAACTATTTCTTTAAACATGGTATCAACATTTATTATTTTTAATGAAGATAGAATCTTTCTTAATAGCGTAAGAAAACTTTAAAATTTTTCTATAAGCGATATCTTCTTAATTGAAGATAATAATACTCTCCACCATGCTCCACAGAATTTATGGTAAAAACCTATACTCGCATAATTTTCGGGATGATAATCAAATATACTGTATATATATTCAGGACTGGTTCTGGTAGGCGGCAGTGCGTGCATGCACGCAGGTGGCCAATAGTGCATTTTAAAGAATAAAATTACACACGATTTAATATTATTTTAATATAGTGGTCGGCAATGAAATATCCAAGGTGGAGTAGTATATTTTTTCCCGGTAAAAATCCATTCACCATGAAAATTAAACATCGAAATTCTATTTTTTTCAATAACTTCAGCTCTTCAATCGGTCGTTAACATAAATAATTTTGAGAAATTGAACTACAGACTGATTAAAAAACTTGGCATAGCTTATATTATAAAAAAATAACTTGAAGTCATCATTTCCTAATCTGTTTCATCTCTGAGAGATTTTCTGACACGATCAGTTAGTGTAGCGTCGGGTGAAAATAATTTTTCGAAAGTCAAACTTACGAAAACGTATTTAAGAAGGTCAGTGATTGAAAAAAAAAGATTTAATGATCTAGGACTGTTAGCGATGGAGTAAGAATGCTGCGAAAGTTTAGAATTATCAAATGTTATTGATGAATTTACAAATAAGTAAGCGAGAAGAATGCGATTCTAACTTTATGATTGCGTTTTGTTACTTGTGTCTGATATCGTGTATATTTTTGATTGGAATAAAATTAAAATCGAATATTTTTATGGATATTTTTACTCCTGTCATAAAAATACACTGTACTAGTAAGTGGATTTGATTAAGTTACGAATCCACATTGGTAGGAAGGGCCAAATATCTGTATCAGGCAGGCGGCTAACAGCCCAAAACCGGCGCTGTATATATCGATAAACACATTCGACCCGTTTCTTCCTATAGCCGCCATATACCGTACAGCATTCTAAAAGGCAAAATGCCAATCAAAATTAACAAATTAATCGAGACTCGGATAGAATTAACATTTGAAAATTTTCATCTAATTTATTTACTTTTTCACAAAACTCTACTGTTTAAATTGCTCGTCATTATCCGAATAAATTCCTTCCTTTACTTTTACCACAAATAATAATACATGTTAATTCTTTTGTGAAGAAAAATGTCAGTAAATAATTAATTATTTAACCACCTACTTTACCTTATTTTAAAACTCTGAAGCTAGATATTTAACAATCTAAAAATAAAGTAGTGATGGCTGACTGTACTTTTAATTGCAAATTAATTTTGGCAGATACAATAAACAGAAGTTCTATCAGGAAAACTTCTCGACTAAGAATTCTCTAGTTTTAAAAATAAAAATTTGACAATTATAAAGGCTCTCTCCACAGCAATTTTTCCTTTTAGTTAGTATAGATTATAGTCGATAAAAAGCAATTTTAACTAGTTATTTTCGGCTTCTATATTTGATGCCTAAAAATTAAATAATGAATACGAAAAGTCATTTTTGAGCATTATTGATAATAATTTATCATAGATCTCCGAGATCGTTAGTAGCTGTAGTTATTTTCAACATCCTACTTACAAATATACATTTATTTATTATTACTATTATTATTATTTCTAATAAAATGGCTATAATTCAACGCTGATAATTCGATAATTTTGACATCCTTCTTTAATTTTTCCTATACAGTATACAGAATTTTGTTTTCCTCGGTCGCACTCTGCTATAAATGTATAAAATCTTATGTTTGTGACAGATATCGACACATACGACCTCTTGGATGTTAAATATTCTCTTAGTAATCTTAATAAAATAGCATTCTTATATATAAATTTTTTTTGGAACGTCTGCACTTAAATCTTGTTTCTTAATAGTAAGTAAAATTTCTGAATTCTAAGCGATACATCGACCATCTTTTCAACAAACTATGTAGATTGTAGATAGATATAGTCATTTGTTTTTATGTCAAAGGACGTTTTATTATATGTGTAAACAGATGTAGCGTAAAACGTTTTTTAAACTTATTATCCAAGAAATACTAATTAATTTTAAATAAGCCTTTTTTATATAAGATTACATTGTTATTTTAAAATGATACAAATAGGATGCGAAACAAAGTCAGAAGCTGCTGGACAGAATGTGTAATCAAAGCTTTATACTAATGAAAATCTTTAAATCTATCATCTGAAGTCAAAGAAAATTCTGTCGTATCTGGCCTTTAGCTTAATGATTGCCATTAGTATCATTTAAAATCATTTAGAGGAGAAGATTCGAGTACAACTTCTATATTAAAGGTAGGAGAAGTAGGGTTTAAAAATATTTTGCTTTTCCGATTTACTCGCTTGTATATAAAAATCGTATTTAAAATTATATAAAAAATGATAGTTTAGTTGTTCTATTTCTATAGAAATTGTATAAGAAATTATAAGTTATATCCGAGTTAACGACTTAACTAGATTTTTATTCCAATTCTAGGTGGTTGAATAAATCGAATTTTTAAAATTTTCTTCTATGTAAACTTTTTCATTAGCAGCATAAATTCGGAATTAATTAAAATTTTAATTACTGCCTATTCATATTACACAAACTGGATTAAAAACATTTAAAAAATGCTTTTTTTCTATTTATGTCATCAAATTTTAAATAAAGAAAATCAATTTTTTCGTTATTTAAAATTTCAAATTATTACAGAAATAAAAATAAAAAATTCTTCGATAAAATTTTAATCTTAGTCGATAAAACTGGTTTTTATATCGAAAACTATCAAATTTCAATTATTCACTAAAAATTTTTAAAATAATATTTTCAATATATAAAAGCATTTTACATTTTAGTAGTTCCCCCTATAAAGTATTGAATTTATTATTTAATTTAGACATTTATGTATATGCATATTTTTAAATTATATCCCAGCTTTCACCTTTTTGGTCTGACATAGCGAATTTTCAGCTGAAGAATCCGGAATCGACCATTTTCACATATTTTTCAAGATGGTGTGAGTTTAGGCCATTGATCTTTTTAAATCTTGGACCCGTCATAGCGAGGGTGTGGTTAAACAATAATAAGTAGGTACTTCATTATTTGTCGTTTAGTATTCTGATGGAAATCTGCGTAAAATCTCACCCTAATAATACTAATGGAGTTTAATTAAGTATATACAGATTTTATAATTAGATATTTAAAATTCTATGGTAATTTATTTAACTATAAGCTACTTCGATCCAACTTGTTATGGTCATAGATTATGTAATCGAATTATGGTTTGAATATGTCATTCGTTTTTTTTTTCAATTAAAAAATGAAAAATTTATAGCTGTTGCAATTAATAATGGTGAATTTATTTAAACTTTTCAAAAATAGAAATTTAAGGCTGTTAATAATTGATAAGGATTTTATGTAGTTCTTGATTTATTATGTAATTTATTTCCATCAATTGTCAACATATTGGGCATAGTATTAAAATTTTCGCATTTCTTGTATTTTCTTTCAATATGATTTAAAGATGGTAATATTTTCTGCCATTAACAATAAAGCATTTAAAGATTAAGCATTTAGACATAACTTATTTTGTTCGACAAAATAACTTATGTTTAATGCAAATTATGTTGGGTTATACTTTATTAAAATTAAATAAATAAGTCATATTTAATTAATTAACGCATAATTATTTAAACTAAATCCGCTAACTCAAAACTCTAATACTAAATCTAAAGTTTAGATATAATTTTCAAATTTAAAATATTTATTTTAAACAAAAAACAGCATTTTTATATATATTTATAATACGCATTGTTTGAAAACTAATATTTCTAAAAAAATTAGTAACTTAATACTGTATATCTGGATATTTGGCTCGAATGCTTTAATACCAGATAATTTTCTAAATTACACTTAATTAAATTAATTTCGTGATAACTTTTAAATAGGCCAATTTTAGCTTTTTATATTTTAATAAAACTAACTGAATCTATTCTTTTCCAGAAGAAAATTTCAATATAATTCGAAACTTTTTAAAAAAAATATCAAATTTTCCAGACTATTTTTCACCATAATTTCTTTAAAATGTTTATTTTTAATAAAATATATATTTAAAAATATTTTATTTTCCGTAGGTGGTGATGAAGTTGAGAGAAATATTTTTCTCGTAGATTGTTTATAAATCCATATAACTTAATACGTTTCACCACCATAACTTTGCTAAAAGTCATCGGGTAGAGTTTACTTACATATCGATGTTGAGTTAAACGAGAAAACTTTGGTAACTAAATCTTTAATAAAAGACTAACATTAAAATCATTATAGATTATTACCGTTTCTAAAATTTGAGTTGTATATTATCTCGAAAGCTATTATTCTTAGGCAGACGACTAAGGCCGGGGTCCCACTTATGGAAAAGTCAGTACGGAAAATAATTACGTATAATAAATATATTTTAACACATTTGGAAAATTGTAAAAAATTCAACA
>WUQG02247629.1:0-50282 GCA_011317285.2 Androctonus mauritanicus | reverse complement strand
CATAAAGACTGATAACAACGGGAATGATATATTTTCATAAATACTCTATCCTGCTAGTACTAATAATCGTTATTTCCGCATTCTATGTTTTATTCATGTATCTGAAGTTTTCGAAATCTGTGTGTTTCGATATCCCACGCATGAAACAGCAACTTCAGAAATCATAAATGTACCTGTAACCGAGAGATAATAATTCTGTAAAATGGGTTATTAACACTCGAAGAAATGTTTTTCTTTTAAGTGTCACTGGTGGTTGACTATTCAATAAACAATCGGAGAAATTTTCCCTATTAGAAAATTAAAATTATTCTTTTCGGTAGTTAGAAAACTGCGGGATATTTTGTAAGTGGCGTTAATTAAACACTTTTAAAAAAAATTTAGTCGTGAACATTTTGAGACAGGTAAAGGTAGAATTCGCCATTAAGAAATAGTCCATTGTGTTAAGAAGTCTAACAACAATACGTATTACCACATGGTGCTGAAATCGGAGGCAGTGTCCTTGTAAGGAAGGAGGGACTTTTATAAGTAACCTTTAGCAGCTGTCTTCCGGTCTACTAAAGATTTTTTCTTCGCTTCCCTCTGCTTCAACAACCGAGTTGGTAGCCATGCACCGCTGCCTCTTACAAATAGGTCAGACCCTAAGCGAAGACGTCAACTAACGAGTATTGAGTGACCTTCAGATTCAACCCTTCGATGCCCACTTCGATGTCATCGGAGCTAGAAATTTCCTGTCCATCTTCTTTCTATGATACACACGTATCATCTTTTTCTTTTCTTTTTCTTTTTAACATCCTTCCTTCAAATTTTAAATGAGTTTCAGTTGTTCCCGAGGGAGTAAGTTGTATCATATGACGGATTTATAAATCACACGTCGTTTGACTTGTTTAATATGGATTTAAAATTAAACATTATCTGTTGCAATTTGGTCCTAGATCGTCTATGTCTTCTTTGATTAATGATGCAAATTCGAAATTTCGCATCTTCCATTTTGCGAACTTCTAACACGTGGATTTCCGAGATCGAAACTGTTTCGTCTCTTAAATTAAATACGACAGGGAAAAAAATGAATGGTAATAAATATCCTGATCCTTAGATACTATCAGTTATGACCCATAACGCTGTTGGTCCGTTCATGTGCCTGCTACGACTCGAGTCTACTACTATTTAGAAACGTTAAAAACTTTTTCATTCAGTGTTTATTTTTTATATCTATCCGGTGAAAACGATAATTTCCTGTCGTACGTGTCGTAATTGTCAACATGTGGCATAAATTTTTGCATATTACGTAACTTAACACAAATTTCGGAGCGCTTTTAACCATGATAACGTATATATAGCTATGCAGAAATCATAAAAAAAAGAAATTTTTTTTATAATTAAAATTCGCTATTTTTCTCTATAATTCGAGTGATATTACGTAATTGTCTGGAGATTTTAATCGTTTATAAATATATTATAACCGTATAAACACGCGATGAAGTTTTTCTTGATGCGCGAATTCGTCTTGAAAGAAGATATTTTCTTTGTCATGTTAATAAAATCTCGTGTTGGGCGTTTTCTTGCTACTCTAGTACTGGGCATTACTGAAACATGCTAGAGATATAAATGAGTTACCCAAACGAGTTATCTAAGGATAATTTTTATCTTTTTAAATGCGAACGTAATTTTTGCTTGTTCTCCGAAAAATAACTTTTATATAATTTTCTGTTAGAGTGTAGGGAAAAAAAAGTGAGTTGTTTGCGTCTCCGACCAGTCTCGTGTGGGTGTGTGTATATTATGATGTGTTTTTGCTATTCTTGTAAGGAAGAAAAATGTCAATGTCGTCGGTTATACAAAAATGGAGGACGAGTTTGTTGCTCTGGAATAACTCAAGCGAATCTTCGCCATCTTCGTTTCGTTTCTATCGCGGGATTTGCCCCCGAGCAATTTAATCTCGAAACTAATCAATGGAGGTCATCTTAACATTATCAAAGGGGGGCTTGGTTTTGGTTTTGTATACAGTACAAACTTTAATCTAGAAACTTTTGAAAACTTCGCGTTGATGGAAGAAAAAAGTAAAGGAAAAAAGAAAAAAAAATTCTTGCCTCCGCCGTTTGTGGTAAGTAATCTTCGTATAGTGACAAGATATGTTATTGGAGATATCTAGATATCACCCATATGGTCAGATGGCGTCAAAATGTCGAAAGTAGCTCTAAACTTTGAGGGAGGCAAGAGATACTGCCAATGATCACGTGATAGACCCACGTAGTGTCAAGATGCTACGAAGGGGTAGTGTGTTTGTGTGTGTTTGAGGGAGTCTGAGGGGGAGATTTTTTTATCACTTGTCTGGAACGAACACGTGTTCCCCGGTTGTCGAGAGAAGCCATCAACTTACGCTTAAAATGATTTCGAAAATGGCGCCGCGTCCAAAAAAAACACAAGAATTTTTGTACACAACGAAAATTTCTCTTAACTATAAATGCACTAAATTACGCGTTTCGGTAACGATCACAATGAGTGATAGATCTATGTGTGCATGCGTGCAATTATTGCATACAGTAAAACGGAGAGGGAAAAAAATTATCTATTATTCTTATATAATGGCGAACTTACTAATGAAGTATCGGACGGTTAGAATATAATGACCACAGCACACGGGGGCAATTAAGGTCAGGAACCTTCCGAAGTGTCACAATGGCTGAATAGTGATCATGAGAAATATAAATCGACCAAGCTTACCTCTTATCGGATACCAGAATCGCAGATGAAGGGTCACCCTATAGATGACAATGCGAATAGCAACAATACGAAAACAGTTTGTCACGCACAAATTTGATCACGATTCAGATTGTTGGGACAACTAATTACCTGGACACATAAATCGAAGTTTTGTCCGAAGATAAAAAAAGAACGCCACCTAAATTTTTACCAAATGTCTGACAAATGGACTGATACCATTTATTTTTATTTTATTTTATTCTTTTTGTTTCTTTTCAATCAATACTGGAAACAATAACTTTTTTCTGATCTTGATAAGCGTGTGTTCTCTTTCGCCAGCCGACAATTGACTATATCTAACTCATACAGCAGATTACAGGAAATAAAAATAGAGATTAGATATAGGTATAAGCTGTACTCCTATATAATTACAATCCATTTTTCGTGCGCTGTTGGCATAACAACAATAAAGATTCTGGTACCAAGAGATTTTTAAAATGGTGGATCTGTCGATCCAGTTTAAGAAACCGTATTAAATTATAGGTTTAGTTTTATTTACAAAACAAAAAATAATAGTGACAAGAAAAATTCCAGTCACTCGAGAAAGTGAGAACACCCATGCGAAAGGGTCGTCATTGTTGGGTTGCCCAACAAAGCCGATATGATTATCTCTACAGGTAAACGTAATGGGAAGAGACAGATGAAGAGTACGAGTGTACCTCGAATTTTTACACCGTTTTAAAACATATAAATATATAAATTAACCGATCAAAAACGATAAATAACAAATTCCGTACGCGTTAAGTTGAACACGCTGTGTTTTGGTATTATTTTAAAGGGACTGTGGCTGTTGAGAATCGAATATTTTTCTGAGGTAAGACAATGTCACTACACTAACTACGACATGGGAGAGACGAAAAGCCGGTTTAAGACGACGGTAGGTACATTGTGCGCAAGGAACCGTGAAAGTCTGAGGTCACTGTGAAAGTTCTATAGAAGACATCTTACCTTTCTCATCCCGTACACCATTGCAGGTAACATACATCAGAAACAAAACACATAACGAAAGAAAATCGTCCAAGTTCATCTTCGTTAACTTCTCATCACCAACTTGTCAACAAATGAACTTAGTAAACCTAACACACTCGAATGAATCAAAGCTGCACGCCGTTTCGTCTGTCACTCCTGCCACACAACTGTTGACTGGACACCAGTTGAGCGTCTTCTCTTCTCTCATTGGTCCTTTTTTAAAACTTCTTAAACTAATCATAAAATTTTTTACGTTCGCAATTTAAATGTTTTAATTATTTATACGATTTACGCAGATGTTTAAGATTACAAAATTTAGCATATCTTTAATTTATATATTTGATAATTTTATCCAATAGAAATGCTAATAGATATTTACTTCTTTGAGGTCACGTGATTCTCATTGAAGCGGATTAATATCTACTCGCAACTTTTTAGCTGCTCCAACTATTTTAATTTTTTGAGACAATTACTTCTCGTCATGATTTATGCTACGATGATTCTAATTGATCTTAATGTATCTTCTCGATAATTAAAATTCAATTAAAAATTTCGAAAATCTAAATTTAAAAGAAAACAATAATAAAGTAATGCCGGTATTATCTTTTTTTTACGTTTTTAAGTTTTTATCGGGTGTAAATATTCAAAAATCCCCATTGTAAACATCGAAATTAAGCGAGAATCAGAGATTAAGAGATTTAATTCGTCGCTTTTTCTCAAACGTGAACCCGATAATCCCCAAATGGTCACAAAATTTATTGAAGAAACTCAGAGGGAAAAAAAAAAGCCAATTCTCAACGTGTTGCGAATGCATGAACAAATTATAAAAAGTAATTTTACATTTCCGCTCATTCTTAACTCTGTGCTACACATTTATAATCTGTAGTTCCATATCACATAGAGAGATTTAATCTACGCGTAATATGAATAACACAAACCGAAAAAAAAAAGAAGAAATAATGAAAGCTCGTCCATAAAGATGATTAATCATCTTTACTAACGTTATCTATTAGTCACAGTTAATTCAAATCAAATGTTAAATATAATTTCCTTCAGGATATATGAATTTTTGCGGAATGTCTTGATTTTTACAGCATCTGCTGCTATTAATCTGGCAATGAGCTTTTCGACTTGTATAATGTATCACGCTAGGCCGTATTTATTGTTTACAAGTTAAACTGCTAAAGAAAAGTTCGTTTACGTATGTAATCTATGTTTATACAGTATAAGCTGTAGAGTGTTTACCGCATAGATAAAATACATAAGCACATCGCAATATTTAAGACTCATTAATTATAAATTTAAAATCTGTTTATTTTTACAGCTCTAGCAATTTCTTGGTTATCGTAAACATTAATAAAATGACGTACGTAACCGTTAGATAATAATTAATTAGATGAATCGTTTATGATGGAACGCTTTTATATATGTATATATATATAGAAAGAGAGAGGAAAGTAAACATGTTTATAGCTTTCCGTTTCTCGGTGTTCCCGTTGATGGTAAAGAAAAGAACTAGGAGTACCCGGTCCCATTTCTTTCCTGTGAAAGGCTCTTTTCTCACAGTCTTGCATCGATGTTTGTCATTTCACGCTACTTTTACACTTACTGGGATAAGTTAAACTGCAGGAAACACAGATTGTAACACGTTCTATAACAATTTGATACGTTTTTTGTTTTTTTTTTTCTTTTGTTTTTAAAGACATTTGAGTTCGAATAATTACTCGATTTTTTATTACTCGTTAAAAATAATTCGATTTTTACTCAACACTATTATTATTTGATAACAATTATCTGATTTTTATTCGATAATTTTATTCCTCCTTGACAATTAATCGATTTTTTACTCGATAATAACAACTCGGATCAACTTCGATAACAATTACCCGGGATTTGACTCGACAATAATTTTATTCTTCGATGATAAATTAATCGAACTCTATGCAATTATAATTTTATTCTTCGATAACAATTATACGATTCGATTTTTACTGGACAATAATTTTATTCCTCTATGATAATTAATCGATTTTTATTCAACAATAATTATATATCTTGATAACAATTACTCGATAATAATTAATCGATTTTTACTTGACAATAATTTTATAACTCGATTTTCTCTCTATATTATTATTATTCAATAACAGCTATCCGATTTTTATTCGATAATAATTTTATTCCTCGATTGCAATTATTCGATTTTTATACGGATAATAATTAATCGAATTTTATTCTATCGGTTACATAATTTAATCGCCCACATTTAAATTGTTTCGTAACGATTTATTTATTTTTAATTAATATAGAAAATATAGACACGATAACATATACTTTCGTGTAAAAATAAATTTACGTTTGTCGAGTTTATAAGAGGTAATTGTTATCGATTATTTAGTTCAACATGGCTATTATTAGTAGCCTCATTAGGCAAAGTAAAGAAAAAAAAAACAAATAAAGCGGGGGGAAGCTATTTGCTTCCTTGTTATTAATATAACTTTATAACAACGTCAGGAATACGGTAAAATATTTTATTATTATTATTTTTTTTTAATCGAGTCATTTCGAATATCTTATCACGATTACATTTAATAAAAAGTTTGCGTGATAACCAAGAAAATTTTTTACTTTTTCGGTTCAAGTTAATGAAGCAATATAGAAACAATTTTATTTCTTTTTTTTTTGAATGCCTTTTCTTTATTGGTTGCAACAACCGTTTAAAAATTATTTACGAGTCAAATCATGATGTAAACGGGTTTGGGATTGGATGTTAAATATAAGTTGTTATGTAACAATGCTTTATAACAATTAAGCGCTCGAGATATTTCAAAACTCGATATTTTTAAAAAGAAAACTATTAAGAAAACAATTTGCAAAATGGCGTTTAAACGATTTTAATAAAATTATCGTAATTAATTTTTTATTGCGATATTTTTATCGTTTGACAGAAAAAAATTAAATGAAATTACTATCATCAAGCACTGTATATTTTTTTATTTTTATTTTTTTCCACTTTAAAGAGCTGTTGAGTACAGGAAATCGCTATCATGAAGCCAGTTATTGTTACTACGGTAGACATAGTCGATATTTACAACTTAACGAAGCTAAGCTAGTTTTGATTTTTCACACATCAACAATCATATTTCTCGTATCAACAGACAGGGTAATTAAAATTGAACCTCATCTCCGAAACCTTAAATGCCTTAAGGCTTCATCTCTCTTCTACAGACAGGAAGTTGGCGTTTTATCTACCTTTATAATCTCTCGTTGTATAGATTATAGTTGACTGGTACGTTTTTATGAGACGTGTTTTTATAAATGCATTTCGTCCTAACCGGTCCAATAGTTAGTATAGAAAATAAACATTCGCTAAGTGTAGAAGGTCATTATACCGTTGAAATCTGGTATAAACTATATTATGAAAGCTATTCGGATAATTAAGTAGTATCCAAGCGATCTTTGGCTGCCATTATCCGTCATTAAACCGTACGATGCGACTGTTATTAACGATAAACTCTTTTTTTATATATATATCTATATTGTTTAATATTCAATTTAACTCATCGAAATACTAGTAGTCGATGAAAACGAAAAAGTTTTTAAATAATTATATGTTTTGACGGAAGAGTAATTTCAAATAAATAAAATATAGTTTATTAACAGTTTGTTTGAGTGTCTGACCTTTGCGTTATTAAACATAAACTCGATTTATTGATATTAATTTAAAATTTCAGCTTGATTGATTATTTTTGTGATTTAAATTCTCTTGAAAAATGTTACCACTTATAAGTCGATTTATAAAAAAAATCTTTTGTTTTAAAATTAGAAAGTTAAAGTTTGTCTATTTATTTATAATTTTTTTTTTTACAGTTGTTTTCTTCTCAGTAAAATTTTTAAATATTCATATAAATCTGGTTATAGGTTTATTGAATCTTTTTTTGTTTTTTCTTCTGCAGAAATTTGATCCGTTTGATCTTCAGATTCGTCCTTTTCAAAATCCGAAATTTCGTTTGATGTTGCATACTGAACCGAAAATTCAGGTTGAATTGACGAATCTCTCTCTATCGATGCATGAATTTCAGAACTTCCAAAATCTTCTTGTGTTTTTTTAATGGGAGTAGAATGATACTTGATATTTTCGGGCGTAACTGCATCACGCGAATCTCTATCATCATCATCCGAACGTATAAATTTATCAGAAACGATATGTTCGATTGATTGTATCGAACTTATGTCACCATGTGTATCTTGTTCTTGTTTTTCGTCTTCTGTGGAAATTTCTTTCACATCAATTTGGCTTTTCTGAGATTCGCACAGTTTTTTAAGCCAATCTTTCATGTGATACGATTCTTCTTCGGTAGTATCTTCAAATGGAAATTTAGACGACTCCAATAGCTTCTGCATTTCTAATTCTTGATTAGATGGTTGGACATCGTGATTCTTCTCACTGTACGATTGTAAAACAGAAAGCATATCCTGAATAGTTTCCATCATTTTGGAATTTGATAAAAGTTTTGCGTACGATAGAGCAGATTTAAAATATTTGATTGCTTCTTCGATGTTCTTAGTAAAAACTACATTAAAAAGAAAACACAACAGATTAATCTATATTATCAATAAACAGTTAAAACGATGCGACTATAGAATTACCATAAGCTTGAGCTACTAAAGTTGTGCAGTTCAACTTCCATTCTAAGTTATAACATTTGCTTGCACATTTTATAGCTTTTTTGCCATACTCTATGGCCTGTTCGTAGAATCCAGTTTCCATATATGCTCTACCTATTTCGTGATATAACCAAGTTTCTTCTATTTTCTCTCTGCAAAGTGGTATTTTTTGTTTCCATCTGAAAAAAAAAAAAAAACATAAATTATATAGGAATGACTTTTTTAACTTTCGAAAGTAAAGCTAAAAACAGAAAAAATATAGTTTTTTGAAGATAAAACAGTAAGCTTGTTGTTATTTTTAAAGTTAAAAAAAGAGAATTTTTTCTATTTTCCATTCGTTGGACTTCACTCGAAGTCAAAACAAAATACTCTGTAATTTCAGACAGGATATTTGTTGAGAGATTTTGTTGATACTTATAAGGATATTTATTAATTTTAAAAATTAGTAAATAATTTCATATATGAAAATAGTTTTATTTTAATCAAATAATATAAATCTTTGAAATTATAATAACTAAATAACTACTTCATGTTTAACGCTTAATATCTCAATCATTTTTTGCATATATTTAACTAAAATTTAGAATTTAAATTCTTCTTAAAATGTTTATAAAATATCTAAAAAGTTAATTTAAGTCCATCATCTCAATAAAACATTTGCATGAATGAAAGAAATGACCATTTCAGAGTTGATTTTCAGAATTTAAGTTCTGTATATATTATTATGGCATGTAAAATATTATTTTTATTATTTGTAGATTGATAAAATTAATTTCTTATAAATTCTGATTAATTTTCTATTAAATTAAAAAAATTCAGCCCGTTTTAATGAATTCACTCTGCTAGTAATTTTTATAATTAATTGTTAATAAATGATCATTTAAACTTACTATTAAAAAAATCTGTTTAAAGAATTACTGTATGCTCATCAACTCCTTATATGTTATCAGAATTTTACGTTATTGAATAGATTTATAGAAATCTAAAACTAAGTCTATATTATAAAACAGAATTATATCGATTATAATATATAAGCTTTGGTAATTATCAGTAAACGAATGATCAATTTAAATTTAATCATTCATTTAATGATAATTATCAAAGTTCAAAACTAGAAACGGAAATTTACATGTATATAAATAACTATCATAACCAGTTAGAAAGTATTTAAAAAAAAGAAAAGCATTTCCTTTCATTCACAATAGGTTTGTTTTTTTTTTTTTTTTGACGAGAATTAAATACTGTAGGCCTATATAGCTAAAAATTTTATAAGAAAATTCTCAATAAGGAGATCTATTTTCTTATTTTTAAAATGGCATATCAAAAATGGAGACTTTTGCCCAAACAGTAATCATCTCTAAGCGATGTTTTTATTAAATTTTATAAATTTTTCTCAATTTATAAAGTTTATTAACCATATATTTAACACTGCAATTAGTGATAAAAAACATTCTTATGATATTTTGAACTTTATTATTAATATATTATTGGGATAATATTAATAAAGAATATTAGTCTTATTAGAATTTTTAATTTTTTTAAATTATTTGTAATTTTTTAAGCTCTTCTTCCTGAATTTATTCTCAAAAAATATATTATTCTATAGATTATATGGCTTACGTAGCCATTAGCCTTTTTTATAAAGTATATAGGAAGTGTGAATTGGCCTGAGGACACTGGAAGTAAAATACTATAATTTTTTGACTACCTCATCTTATTTATACATTAATAGTTATGATAGAACAGCGAATATTTATTATTTATACTGAAAATTATATAACTTATATATATTTTCTCTTATATCATTCTAATCCTTATGTTTAAACAAAAGTAATATTTGTAACTTATATTAACTTATAATAAAAATAAATGTTTAAAATCAGTTTAAGTAATATTATTTAAACTGATATTACTAGCCTTTCATCTTAGATATTCGAACTTATTTTTAAATTAGGAAATTTTTTAAAAGTTTTCAAAGAACTGGAATGAAAGAGAACTCAATTAAAAACTTTCAATGAAGTTTGAAAGTTCTTTCAGAAAACATTACCGATTCCAAACGTTATATTGGAGGGAAAAAAGTTTTTGTAAGAAAATACAGTTAATTTGATGATTTTGATAAAATAAATATAATAGCGAACTTCATTTAATTTAGTAAACTAATACGAAATTCGTAATTCCATTGAGTATTTTAACTTTCTCACTTGATAGAGTGTGAAGAAAATTTAATCTATTTGTAGCAGAAAGAGAATTTTAGATAAAAAATAGTAAAAAAAAAATTAATGAAAATAGAATTATTTTAATTTTATATTCAAAAAATAAAATAATGGAATAGACTATATATTTATTCCATTAAATTTGATTTTTATAAATAAACAAAATAATTATATAAGTTTATCCAGTTTTTAAAAGATCAAAAACTTGTCAGCCGTTAGATGACAGATATTCTGGAAAAATATTTTAAAAATGTTATTTTTTAGACAAAATTGATATCTCTTTTTTTTCAAATATATCATTTTAAATGCGAAAAGATACGCATGGATAGGAAACTCGATGATAAATTATACATTTATTAGTACATGACAAATTATAATTGAAGAAAGCAGGATTATTTTTGGTCTGATATCTGTTCAGGTTGATGTACAGTAAGAGTGTATCTAACTGTATTTCTGGAATTTTTAAAATAGGATCATTAGCGAAGTCATATTTGGTATCAGTTTTCACATCTAGATGGAAGACAGTTTCTTTCACATATATATTTATATAATGAATTCAATGTTGTATCGCTATATCTAGTAACAAGACCACTTAATAAAATTATTATATCATAATTAATCTTTCATCAAAACGAAACATACATGAGCTTGTATTTTTAAAACGTATGATATATATATATATTTTTTTGTATATATATCTATACATCAAAGTATTAATGGCTCTCTTATATTTGAGGAAAATCAAGACGCTTCAGTTAGAAAAATTTGCTTTACAATATTGTACTAATTTATGCTTAATTATCTAACATATTTTTCACTTTCTGAAGGTTTTCATAGATTGAAGAGCTAAACTTGCTTTCATGAAAAGAAGAATTTTAAAAAATCTAGATTCTTTATTAAGGCGAATAATATCGATCAATTTTTTAGAGAAAACGTTCAAAAAAAATGGTAAAAAATATTATAAAAGATCTAAAGAATATGCTAATTTTTCATATCATACTAGTTCCTTCTTAGAAAATCATTTATTAGCATCATGTAAGAAGAGAAAGAAATTTTTAAGAATATTTGTGCCGCTTCCTATTTTGTTTCTTCTCTCTGATCATATAAAAATAACTTTATTTATTGTAAATAAGTTTGCTGAATTATAATAAACCCAAGTAGTGGCACAATAAAAAGAACATAAATATATAGGCTATATATATTTGATTATCGGTGCATCGAATCAAGACCATGAAATAATTAAACAAACGGCAAGAAAAAAGAGTCGATTTCTTAAATGAGATCTTCACTAATCATAGGATAGATTATTTCGTGAAATAGTCTAAATTGCAGCTTTAAATAATTTCGATAAACAAGACCATGCATTAATTACATTGTTTATTTAAGGAATTTCGATATAAAGTGGATTTGGAGCACGATATAAATTAGCTTGATGGTTAGTCCAGACCGTTATTAGTATAAATCTAGTTCAGTAATCGTTCTAACGAATTCTGAATAAAGTGTTATTAAGAAAAATAACTTTAAACATTAAGGCAGTCAATTATATCAAGAGATAATTTTCTTACAAAACTAATTATCATCAACAACATTAACATAGTTTTTTCACTAATGAAAAATATATTCTCGAATTTTACTTTTTCGGTAATTTTATCTGTTCAATCAGCGTGAATGATCAGTTTAAATAAATCTATCATCAATTTGAAACGAATCAGTGGTTTTATTATCCTCGTGTTTGTATTCAAAGGAGAGGGAACTGTGACATTTTTTTTTCTTTTTTAGAAAGGAGACTTATTGATAGACAAACATTTTTTATGTACTGTATATTTTTCTTTTTTATTGTTAGTCTGATCTTTAATATAACCTATTTCGTTTCTCTTATAATGACTTTCGATATAGAATCGACCTTTAACGAACAATCGTATATAAAATGGAATAAAAAAATAAACTGGATCTAAAAGACAATCAAAGATTTAGAAAGCTAATCATATAATATGATTTATCGAAGGCAATCTGCACAGAAATCATGCTAGAAAACTAAGAAAAATATTATACTCCCATTTTCTTGTTTATCAGTAGATAGCAACAGTCGTATGATGAATCTTATTATTAGCCATCAGAATAAACTTATATATTATTTACGATGAATAAATGTGAATTAAATGACGATTTTCATTCAATTGTTTTTTCGATAAATTAAATAAAGCGTAGTAATTTCGTAAATATTTCATCCTTTAATAATTTTCTTGAAAGAAATGCAATTCTTAAATCGCAGTTTTTATCATCATTTTATTCAATTTTCTTAAATTATTTAAATATATTTTTATTTTATTGATATTTTAATTTGATTAACTGATTTGTATGACGCTATATTTATTTTCTATTAGTTTTGAAATTTAATTTCCTTTCTTTTAAATTATTTACTTATTAAAATAAACCAATTACGATGACAGTGTAAATACAGATGTCGAGCCAATTCAGATCTTCAAACTGAAATGTCAAGTTTAATGGTTCTACTTTTTAAAAATTCGCAAAACGTCGATTCAAAAATTGCAAATAAATTTTCCTATTTAACAGAGATGGAGAATTGATTTTCCGAGTGAATCTATAATATTGTACTGTATATATACTGCATTAACATCAGCATAAATCATGATTTTGGTGTCAGTGTAATGTAGAATTGTAATTATAATGTCAATAAGCGTAACTGGTAGAGCAAACTTTCATTAAATTTTGATTTTACATCTCCATTGTATTATAGAAAAAGATTATAAATTATACAAACTGATAAATAAATAATTTCTATAAAAGCAGTAAAGATTTCGCACGAAATATTTTTCCATAGAAAAACATCATAATTAATTCGTAGTAATTAATATTAATATATTCCATTAAAATGTTTCTAAAAATATAAATAACGTGAATAATTTTTTTTTGGGGTCCTTTTCTTCTGATATAAGTAAATTTGAAGATATTTCTATTACTTATCTTTGACGGAAAATTTTTCATCAAATTTCTGCTCAGCCAATATGATAGATTAGTTTACATAATAATAGAAAAGGTTTTGTATGTCTGTCCTCCCAATCTGCATAATTTGAGATAAAACCGGAAATATAAAGTACGAGATAGAACGTGAAATATGTATAAAATAATAAGAAAAACCGGATATTTCTTGAATTTTTCGCAAGTTGTTGCAAATATATAATCGACCGCCTGGATGTTATTGCCAGTTGAACATTATATAAACTTATATAATGTTCAACTGGCAACAACTTATATAAAAAATAATTCTAAGAAATACTAGAAATCGAAATAACATTTTTCATATAAAATTGATTATTTTGTATGAAAAATGATTTTAAAATTATAGATTTATTAATCTAATTAAAGTTTATTATCTTTTAATAATAAACTTTTCATATGAATAAATCTTGAATGATAAAAAAAATGAACGAAAATAAATGAAGTTTTCTAACTGATCTCTTTATATTGTTAAGAAATAAACAGAAATATATAATACTCGAAGGAGAAATGATTCAAGGAAAATATTTTAAACATTTGAATAATTCAGAATTATATCTTAAGAATAGTATTTGTTTGAATATCTGCTAAAACTATTTGTACTGCATTTATTTATTTATTACAGAAAATACTAGAAATTTTTTCCTAGTTCCTTTCCAACAAACAATTTCAATTCGTAAATATCAATACAACATAAAGTATCGAAAATATGAGATCTTTGATTTGCTCTATTTTTCTGGGAGGAGTTGTTCTATAGAAGATTCAAAATAGGAACAAAAAAATGATAATTTTTTTCCTTAATCTCGAGAGTCATATTGTAAAAACTGCTTACAGATTATTAGCATATATATTATATAAACGCACAAAAAACAGATTGATATTTTTCAAAATATATGTTATTAATAATATTTTAAAATCATAGCAATTTGATTATTAAAACTATATATTCTTGCCCTGTTCTGGTGAGAACTGGAATTTAAAAGCATAGTTTTTTGCCTAGAAGCGATAATTAATTTAAACAAAATTATTTTCAAATTTTTTGATGGTTCAGTGCTCTAAAATAGTAACTATCAATTAGCGTGTTTTTTTTTTTTTTTTTGGAGTATTCTAATAATAAAATTCACTTATTAATGTGATTGAAAGACATACAATTTATAAAAAAATGACTTGTTTATAATAAAATATAATAATAAGATGCAAAGTTTGTCGAACTGTGGTAGTCAATAAGTGCGTCAAAATGAAGATGAGGTCTTTAAAATTCAGCAACACGTCCTTGATGACCGTGGGTACTGCAGTGTCGAACGTGATCAAAATTAGATAGGATGGTGCATTTCGAGATCGCGACGAAAACGCACATTTTAATCCTTCAGATTTATTTGAATTTGAGAGTGTTTCTGGGTCCTTAGAGTGCATGAGAAAGTTTGAAGTTTGAATGAGATAATTCTTGGAGTAATAATCACAAAACTCCAAAATGGGCGTCATTCAGTCGCAATTTGTCTATTTGTAACATAATTATTGCATAACAATGGATGACGTCAGAAATACGCATTGGCGTCATCATGATATGACGACGGATTTGATTGTTGCCATATATACAAATTCGAAAATTATATGCTAGAAATGCCAGGCGATGCCGATAATCTTAAAACAAGTAAAAAAAAAAAAAAACTATTTAATTATTACTAAAAAAGATGAATTTCAAATTAACCGTTCAATCATTTTAATCCGAAAGAGACTCATTTGGATTAATCTGATAAGTAATCTTAAAAAATCATATTTGAATTCCTAATTTAGACCATATCTGTATCTAAATCATCAATTAGGCTATTACCGAATCTATGAATTAAAAACTTCAATATCTCCATTGTAGAACGTTCACATTTTAATTAGTTAGAAAGATAAAAATACAGATAGCTCTTTTATCATGAAAAATAATAGATCCTATTGCAATTATTAAAATAAAAATGAATAATTTCTTTTATATAACAACAACTAAATTATTTAAACGTATAGAATTTTAAAATGCTATCATTTTCTAAGAGAATCATATAGTAACTTCAAAGTTAACCTTATATATCATATTAAGAGAAAGCTCTTAAAAATCTCAATTATTTACGATATTTTGTTCTTGAGATATTTATTATGCAAATGGCTGACAGACACTAGACAGATAAAAAAAATAAATAAATAATAATTTCATAAAATTATTTTTGTACAGTATGAATAAAATGATTTTAAATGAATATAGACTAATATATTTTATGAATAATTAATACACTGACTTTTGAAGATAAGAAGATTTATCAATTTTTTAAAGTTTCGAACTGAAATCTCTTATTAATAGGCATGTCTATTAATATGAAATGATCTTATAAAATGCGAGGTTTGATCGTTTAGATATTTTACAAACAACGACTAAACCTTACATAATTCTAAAAATCTTATTTAAGATAGAAAACATTATAAATATTTAAAATTTATCCAAGAATAAGTTTACTTACATTTCAATAGCATTATTATAATCTTTAGAGGCAGCATATGCTCTTCCCAAATTTTCCAAAGCAATCGATTTTGCATAAGTAAGATTACTGAAAGCATCGATTAAAATTTATAGAATTAGATCATTAATACTTTGACATTAAATGCATATATTATTGGTGTGATTGATATATTCATTTACAGACTTATTAATATAACTCACCTTTCTGTAACCATGTTCAAATCTTTTTGGAAATAGCGAATGGCAGCTTTATAATTTTTTAACTCAAAATAAGCGTTACCCATCTGACTAAATACAGCAGCAGTTATTTCGTTTTTGTTATCCAATTTTCGTCCATGATATGAGTTAAGTATTTTTAGGATGTCTTTGCACTTAGTCAGACTAATGTGATAATGTCCATGAACTAAATCTGAAAGAAAATCGAATAATTGAATCATTTCTTTGAATGTATCTAAAGTGAAGAAGCGCGTACTTCGACTGAAAAGCAAGAATGGTAAAGAAACTAACTTAATGTATCTGTTGGTAAAATCGTTAGTATTTTTATTTTTGTTTTTCTATTAAGCACATCAATTGCTATTAAGCGCAAACAAAATTAATTTAAACCTATATTTAAGAGTAAATTATTCACATAAAGGTTAATTTAAAAAGAAATTATGCTTTTGAGCAACATTCTTTTATGTTTTGCAACTGGAAATTTTGATCAACGATGTGAAAATTTAATGGTTGTTGCAAGAAGCTGCACCCAATACTTTATGAACTGTTGGGACTTCTGGTTCCTGGTGCAACTGACAGTATTTATTATAGCTACAAAGTTATGGGATCAATTAATTTGAAATCAACTTACAAGAATCGATTTCTTTCAGCAGCTTTATCATATCATCTCTAACGATTTTCTTCATTTCGGATTTTTTCTTGAGAGTCAAATCTTTAGTCATTTTCGAATCGAAAACTCGCAATTTTCCACCAATATTGCGTGAATAAATTGGCTGTTGTTTTCTCCAAAATTCTTCTCTGGTTTTTAGATATATTAAAGTTTCTTTGATGATATTTCTGATCCGACAAATGTTCTTGCTATTTTTCTTCGTAATTATTAATTCTGATATCAGAATTAAAAAAAAAGCATATATAAATGACTTTTGTTTTAAAATTTTCAATTATTATGGCATACATTACCTTTACTCAGAAGTAAGTCATTTAAATACAGTCGATCATCCTCAGCTTTTTCTAATAATAATCTAGAGATTTTTTCGCGTTTTCCCTCTTCTTCGATGTCCACTACTTCTTCAAATGATTTGGTAAAAATATCACTCTGTTTAGTTGAAATGCCAGTTTCAGATATTTCGGGCTAAAAACAGTATAAACATTATTTAATTTTCTATTCTATAATAGTGTTTCGAATATATTAAGTCGTTACTTTCATGTAGAATTTGCATTTTACACTTCAAATATTGTTGCTTAAACATAAAGCTCTTGTCTCGTACAATTATGTAGATTGTACATCGCGATAAACTGTCTCGAGCGACTAAATAGAAAACCAAAAATGCCATAAAATTTATCTAATTTTGCTGTATTATATATGATAAAATCAACGAAACTAATTGTATGAGACTGCAGTTATGATTTTTTTTTCTTTTAAGCTCTAATTCCGCTTTTGATTAAAGAGACAAACGACTCGCATAGAAGTATAGTGATGCTGAAAAGTGAACTTCTCTGAGCGACGCGATTAGCTACACGCTGTAGATCTTGATATTGAATATTTGATTAAAATTTCCGCATATTCTTTTAAAAAATATTGATTTTAATACATTTTTATATTTAATATTGCTCTATTTAACAATTTATGATGTCAAATGAACAATTACCTTGCAGTTCTTGACAGAAATCAATGATTTATTTTGTTTCAAATTTGATTAAAGTCTACAGACCTTTATGTTAAATATTACTCCTGAGAAGAATGAATAAATATTAAAAAATTACTTACCGCTGTTAATTCGAATGGTGCATGAGCTGAAAGTTAAAATACATTTATTTAATACATAATGTTATGCTTTAAAAATCAATGAAAATAAGTAGCTTACATATATATATGAACATAAATCTACAGACTACTCTAAATGGTATATATCTTTTATTACATTTATCTTATACTGTATAAATGTCAACTACAACATTTTGTAAATATTTATCTTGTAATTTTTTGATGAATGAATGAACATCAATGTATTTTACCTCCAATTGCGTTGTTGATGGCTTCGTGACACTTCTGAATGCCAAGTTTGAAGACAGCGTTATCAGATCTCAGTTGATGGCCTCGTTGGAAATATATCAAAGCATGTTCAAAATTGCCAAATAAGTAAAGAGTTTCGGCTATTTGTTCAATCGACTGAATAAATTTAAAAATACCAAGTATTAATAACACTTTCTAGACATGTTAAAAAAAAAAAAAAAGATAATGTTTCTGAAAAGGTGTGATTTAAATTTAGGATGCTTTCAATGAGGTTAATCTTCAGTAAATTTATCTAATTTATTTAATATTCAGAATGGGGTTAGTAAGTTAAAAATAAACTAATATTGTCATATCAAAATCCGCAAGAAAATTTTTATTATTTCTTCTAAGCGATCAACACTGAAAGTCGGTTTTCGGAAACTGCAGTTTATTTATTTATTTATTTATTTATAGCTGTTGGCATTTAAAGTTTATAGAAAATTTGCAACTCTTCCTGGCATAAATTGTTTTAGGTAGTAGATACACTTGGTTAGATCCTTAAACTAACAAAACTGTTTTGTTTATTTATTAACCTGCCCTTCTTTCCGGCCTTGAAAACATTCTACCTAATTATCGCATTTTTTTTTTTTTTTACCCTTCTAGTCATTAAAATTTAAAATTTATAAAAAAATAAATATTTAAAAATCCTTATATATTTATAAGATTAGCATATCATAGATGAACAGATAGAATTAATCAAATTTTTTAAGGCTCTTGTAACAATACCATCAAATATTTTTTTTCTCTGCATATATTTATATCTTTCGTAATAGCGCGGTGGTATCTCTGCCGAAAGAGATAATTATATTGGGTAAATATAAAGATAATTTAACATCCCATTGTATGCAAATTTATGAACCAGTTATGAACCATTATGAATATCTCGACCGATATCTTAAAAGTTAACATATATTAAATAACAATCGATTAATATAAAAATCTTACGTCAAAGTTATTGGGATTAATTTTCATGGCTTCTTCGATGTCTTTCAGTGCCTGTTCGTTTTTTCCTAGCAAAAGATGACATTTGGAGCGGTAAGTTAAACATTTCTGGTCTTTCGGAAATATCTCTAAGACCTATCGAAATAATATTTTTAATAAAAATTAAAGAAACAAAAAAACAATGTTAAAATTTCAAGCCGCAAAAACATTTTAAAATTCGATGTAAATTACACAGCAATTATGACAAATTAAAAAAAAAAAGTTGCTGCCTCATTATAATTTCTTTAATATAATTATTGTTCCACGAAAGAAAAAAAAAAAGAAAAATGAACATTCCAGCACGCTTGGTCATGGCAGACAACTCTCAAGATCAAGATGATGTGAAAGATCTACAGGTACGAGAATGGACACGCATCGTTGAACATTCAACAATGAACACGGAGCATAGAGACAGAGCCAGTTTAGATTTGTTTGCCTATGAAAATTTTACGATTCGATATATATCGTTGTCGTCATAATTAAAATTTCTATCTCTGATTTGCAGTTTTAATAATTATTTTACCTCATTTATATATATATATATTATTGAGATTAAACTTGATAATAACATTCTTCATAGTAACTTATATAAAAATAGTGCAAAATAAATTATATACCGCATTACTAAAACTATTTTGGATGCTCGTAAAACTAAAAAGTGCTCGTTAAAATATGTGATTTTTTTTTACTTTATAAAGCTAATAATTCAAGCTGAAGTAGCAGTGCTAACACGCATTTTTTTATTTTCTTTTTTTTACCGTATCGAAACATTTGATGGCATTGGCATATTTTCCATTTTTCATTTCTCTTCTTCCTTGCTCGAAAAGTGTCTCGGAAGTTCTAATTTCGGGTTTAAGTTTTTGTACGTCGTGTTTTTTACGACGTACCAAGCTCGTTTTGATAACTTTATTACCCAAGAGAACTGCTGCCTCTCGATCTTTATCCTTGTACTCTTCCACTTTTTCTACTCTACTCGCATGGAAATCTTCGGTTTCGTATTCAATACCGTCGTTTGTCTGCATATCCATTAGTTAAAGCAATCTAATTTTTCCTATTTAGACAGAAATACAATCCTTCGTTTATTCCACGTTTATAATGCAAAAACAAAAAGACACCCTCTCGGTTTCTAGGCAACGTAATGGCGCAACCATAAACAATCTCTTGTATCGTAGTGCCATCTGCTGTTTGTCGATATAGTTAAGGTTTTAATTTTATAAAATAATTAATTTTTCGAGTCTATAACAGTTAAAAAACGACGGATAAAATTTTTAGAAATTATCGAAAATATTTTCGAACAAAATTTACACGATAAAAATTATATAAACTCGATTTATATACGTATTTTTTCCATCGACATCGATTAATTTTGATGTTCTATATTTATGTGTATTTATTTATATACTGTGTATATAAAATTTATTTTTATATCTTACGTATCGATACATTTATTTATTTTTTTATTTAAAAAAGACATAAACCAGATATCTCTTTGATATCTGCATTTGAGCTTAATTTTCGGGAAATACGTCATTTAAATTTCGACTCAAAAATAATAACAATAAATCAAAAAATGATTTAATTTTGTATTTATTGATACCATAAAAAAGTCTTAAATATGGGAAAAAAATCATCATTAATTAAGTCTTATCTAAATAATTATTTGGTTTAATGAGTTAATCTATAAATATCTGAACGACTTAAATATTCTTTTCTAATTTAGACGAAAGAATTATTTTTTTAATTTTTTACCTTATCGAAGCTTTTAAGTGCTAGTTTATATTTCCGAAGTCTTAATTGTTTCATTCCTTCAGATTCGAATTCGTTTTTTATCCTTATTTTCTCGCGTTTTTTCTTCCTACTGAATTTTTCGGACATTTTTATATATTTTTTTGTTCTTTTAACTTTTTAAAATAATTGTTTAGATTTGGCTTAATATTTATTATTGCCATTTAAATATTATTACGTTGATTTTGCAGGAAGTAATAATTCATTACTTTTTTTAAGTTAAAGAACGAAATAGTCAGAGTTGCGGTCGGGTAAAGAGACATGGCGACTCAAAGAAAAACAACAGGATTTTTTTAAAAAATGATGCAAACTATTTTAATCTAAAAACAAAAACAAAAATTTCGATTACACAATGATTGATATAGAAATATTTTTTTTTCACACAATATCAGTATAATATGGGAAAAAAGAATGCTATAGTAAGTTATGAGCACATTTAGATGATCCGGCAAGAAACAATTTTTTCACATCAAAGTATTTTCGATGAATAAAAAAAGTCTCAATAGTGAGGAGCTTACTAAACTCCGATTTGTTCGTTTTTTTTATATACTATAACTGAATATAGGAACACGTAGAGGAACTTAGTCCTTTTCCTCATGCTAAGAGTTCCTTTAAGTTGTTTTACTTTATTTTATTGTTTTTTAATATATTTATTCTCTCGTGTTGTACTTTAAAATAAATAAAAACTTGAAAAAGAGGCACAAATATCATTAAACTTAAGAATCAAAAAATGGAAGCACTACTCTTTGAAGGAAATCCAATATTTTCGGATGGTAAATAAATAAATAAATAATAAATAAACATCATAAGATAACATTTTTCGATCTTCATTCCTACAACAAGAGCTTTTACTCTTTCTCAAAAGGCACATTCCTTTAGCAAAATCTTTCTCTTAAAAATTCAACAATCTGCTCTCATTCGAATATAAAATTTCTTTTAAATATATATATATATATTATATTTATATATATATAATTTCGGTTAAACAATAAATTTTAACAATATTTAACAACTGTACAATTTATAAAATAAATTAATAAAAAAAGGGAAAATATAGGGAACAACATGGATGCTCATTCTTACATTCTTTCGATAATTAAGCGCGTACAATATTCCACTTCTACGATGGAAAAAACGGAAAAAATCAATAGTTCAAGGAACACGGATTTACATAAACTGTACAGTTTCTATATAGATTCTACTTTTTTGTTTTTTTGTTTTATTTTTATTTTTGCTGGACCCATATCTAGGATGTTTCTCTTTCATTTATACGTCATTTTACCACTGTTATCGTCTGTTCTGGCATCAATCGGAAATGGCATGGTCCCTTCTATGCTCGCTGTGGATTCTTCCGGAGTTTTTGATACTTCTGTTGTTTCGTGATCGTGATCGTGATAATGTTTATGTTTGTGGTGAAAAGGTTGAAGGGAAAAACGCCGATGAGTTACTTTACGCCCACCCCTACGCTTTGATATATGGGGATTGTCCTTTCTCATCGTTTTATTCCTAAGTATTTGTAACTGAGTATAGACTCTCCTCAATTCGGCCTGTAAAAATAATAACAATAATAATAAAACCGGCTTTTAAAATAAAAATAAGAAAAAAAATCATATAAAATTAATAAACCGAATGAACTCGACTGTTTTTACTCTGATATCTTCGGGATCCATTTCGGATAAGTTAATCTCTGTAATATCCACGTCTCCGCTTGACATAATCGCTTCTGGTAAGTGATCGTGGACTTCACTAGATGAATAATGCCTGACATGTTCTGCCCTCGGTACTGGATGACTGTGATACCATAACTTAAAAAATAAAAAAATAAAATAAAATTTTATAACAATTCCATCTCAAAAATATCATAATAAACTATGCTTCATTTAACATTCAATAAAAGTATATGCTGGATAATTATGTCAAGCATATACTATTGAAAACTTTATTAAGCATTTCCCATTAAAAGACAATTAAAATTTTAAGTTAAAAAAAGAATTTAACATTTAAAAAGAATACAGAACATTAGTTCAACATGGATAACTTTATTTTCTACAATAGTGGTTCCCAAACCTTTCTAAAAGAAGGCGTTTTAAATCCATTCATTACATTTCCCGGCACCTATCTAAGTATAGTATGAATGAAGCAGTGTATCAATAACAACAAAAAAAAAATCTGTGTCTGAACCCATTTTGAATGTTACAATAAGAATGAATGGATGTATCAAAGAAAAAAATCGATGTCTGAAAATTCTCAATATCCTTTAAGGATCCAGTTTGGAAACCACTGAGGTAAAGTTTTTTTCTAAAAGGAACAATTTCGTTCTGTGTCATGGGATTCAAAATTATTTAATTAACAATGCTTAATTAGAAATAAAAAAAACTGTAAAAATTCGTATTCAGTTCATTTAAAAAATCTTAAACCGAAATACATTGTAGATCTCAAAACCTATTAAACAAGCATGCAGAGATAAGGAATTCCTATAGGAGATTATGGGGATATGAAACTAGACAGAATACAAAACAACTAAAAGAAACTCTATTAATCCTTTTTTTAAGAAAGGTTTTCTTTGATAAAAGACGAATCCAATTCGTGTATAAAGCGATATTTTCCAAATTAAAATAAAACGGAAAATGTAACCAATAAAATACATATTCGGCATTTTTTGGTCATGTTACTCTCATACAAAATAATTAGAAAAAAAAAAGACAAATTTAATATTTAAAATAAATTATTTCCTTTCGCATAATATTACTTTTAATTATATTTCTCAAATTTTATAATTGTTTCTTTGCAAATACAGTATATATATATAAAAAACCAATTAGATAGGTACATACTTTTGGTCCAAATATTATAGCCAGCAAGATAGTAATCGTAAGTTGACAGCGGAGAAAATACATCAGGAAGATAAAATCTGGATCTAAACGTAACCATATCACATGTCTGCAATAGATAATTAAATAGTTATAACTTTTTTTTATTCTGTCTGCGTATTTCAGATACATTGCAAAACTAGTATACCTAATTGCATACATGAGGAAAGATACTATAGCTTCTATATAGAGTGACCAACATAGAGCGCATTTCTCTTTGAAATAATCGTTTCTGGCATTTCTTACACAATATGTGAGGTAGATTCCCAATAAAAGAAATAGTAATTCTCCTATAAAAAAATTAAACATCTGTTTCATTAAATTATATATCGAAGAATTATTGAATTAAAATTTTGATAACAAATTAGATGATTTCTTATAATTTTTGCATAGAGCGTTAAACTAACTCTAGACTCATACGTTAAATTAAGATTAAAGGAAAAATTCTAATACTTTAATTCTGAATATATATGTAGCTGTTTAGTATATAGGCCTATAAATGATTAAATTAAATAAAAAAATTCATAATTACGCAATAGAAATTTTAGACATATTTATTGAAAGTTGTTATGATTTTGAATAAATAAATCAACAAAATTTTAATCTTATCATTCTTAAAAATAGATTCAAGAGTGTATCGGAGTTTAAAGTTCTAAAATGTGTTCAAAATATTCTTATCTCGTTAATATTTAATCAATGATGTCAGAGATCATCATGAGATTTGACATATTATTAACGTAAATTATCTTAAAAATAGATTTTATTCGGAGAAAAATTCGAGCGTATAAACAATTAAGCAAAGATGCTTGACGTATAATAATTATTCTTAAATTTATTTAATACATTGGTAAAATTTTTCTTAAATTTTTTGAAACCTACCGACTTCGGTAACATAATCCCACCATAGGGATCTGCACAGATAATACCTAAGTCCTTCGGCTGTCTGCCCTTCCTCTAAAATACTGTGTCCTCTTCTAGCATTATCCATGACGACAGCCGTCCAAGCTGCCATATATCCCACAACCACCATCACAATACCGAAAAGATATTTAAGGAGATCTTTATCTCGAACACATACTCGATGGGCTTTTCTAGTTTGAAATTCTGCCAGAATTCTATATCAATATAAAACTTAAAAGTTGAATATTTTAAACAGCTTCTTCTTCTTTTTCTTTTTTTAAATATTTTATATGCGATATTCAATATTTCTTACCTGTAAATCTTCAAAACAATGGCACCATAACAAATGGCGAATCCCAATTCACGAAACCAAGGTTCTATCAAGCATATTATATTCGAAGGTTCGAAGTATCTGACAATAACCTGCAAATATCGTGCAAGTCGCCTTCGATAAGTTTACTTCTTTAATTCTACACATTTGGGTTTTAAAATGCAAATTTTAATACCCGAAAATTACAATATTACAAATATCTGTATAAGAGAATTTACCAGAAGATAACAGTGTACTCATACAACCCGTCTATACAGAGTTAACGCACAATTTACGGTCTATATACTTAGCAATTATCGTGTCTATAAGATATATAAAATCGCTATTTCTCGAAGAAAACGTCATTAAATTTAACCTGATAGGTTTCCATCATCCAGAATCCGGATTTCGGTTCACAAAACACGACATAAATAATCTTATTACTCCGGATTTCAGGCTTTCGCTTTCCAAGAACATATCAAAAGTGCGAAACTGCCACTATATTTCATACCAAGATGAAAACTGAAATTATTAAGTATGGCCAAGGTTTCGGATAACCGAGTGAACAGCATCAGAAAGCTGTCAACATTTCGTATTATATAGGCTAGTCTATGTGATAAAAATTAATATATAATGCCACCACAAAAAAAAAAAAAAAAAATAAATTTTAAAACGATAATATATATATATATATATATTTCATATTAATAGAGCAATTATGATTATATATTTAGACCGGTATGAATGGGTTCGAAATTAATATTAAACTCTTTCATGTCGCATTATAATTTTATTATATCAAAAAAAAAAAAAAAAAAATTCTACCTTTTGAATGCGACTTTTATATTTTCAAGTTAAGAAAACACGATTATTAGTTATTAATAGAACATTTATAATTCATTGAAAATGTTGTGGGAAGTACACTAAAAAATGGAAGAATTTTCATTCTACATGTAACAATATTTAACCGAAAAAATATCGAAAAATTTAATTTAAAATTAATTAAAAAATACTTTCGAGTTTAGATGTAAACAAACGTTTTTAAGTATGTTAGTATTTTCGTTAATTAAATATTAGCGATTAAATTATCGCATATTTAATTTAATAGCAGTAGTAAACATTATTAAGCATTAATTAACGAGAAAAATTCTTCAAATTAAAAACTTTAAAAATAGCATAAGGCATTTTATTATAATAGACAACGCGGTTTTTATTGGAAATTATATATATATATATATATATATACACGTGTTTAAAAATTCGGATATTTTAGAATTTGATCTTACATTTCTTCCAGTTTTAAATAATAAAATTATCGCAATAAAATTGTTTTAAATTGATAATACGGATATATCCCCCCCTCTCAAAATATAAAAATTTTAATATGAAATTTGAGAAATAGGAAATAATTAAAATATCCTTCAATAAATTCGCAATAAATTCATGGAAAAAAAAATAGATATTCGGCGGGAATTTTATAAAAAATAAGTATTGTTAGCGTAATAATATTATGCAATAAAATTAACGCATAAAATCAAAAATGGCGCGTGAGTAATCATTTTTATACAAAATAAAAAATGAAGAAATTTTAAAATAATTATATATATATCCAACCTAACCTGATTGAATTTAATGCAACTGGATATAATAGTCTATACACTAAGGCCCGGTTTTACGATGTCCCGTTAAAATTCTTGTTAACTTTAACTACCAGTTATCTGTATCGCAAATGTTAGGTAATCGCTAATTGGTAGTTATTGACATTAAACTACCAATTAGCGTTTATCTAACAATTGCAAAACAGATAACTGGTGGTCAGTAGCATACCCAGAATCTTTAGTACCTGGGGCGGTATTTTTTGGTCCCCTGTCCCCAAAAAGCATATCTGTTTAACTTTCAACACACATTTTATTTTACATTCTGCGGTACTTAATATTTACGAAATGCTCAACAAAATTCATGCGTTTAGATTTGAATTCGAATTAACTATCTATATATTGTATATGCATGTCGTATTTAGCATAAAATTAAAAAAAATATTTATGAATATCAATAATGTTAAATAATTTTTAAGAGCTGAAAATGATACAAAAGTTTTAATACAATATCAGATAAATAGTAATGGCATTCCTTCACTTGGTTCCCCATTCAGTTTGGTGGCCGGGACGAACCGTCCTCCTCTGTGTACGTCACTGCTAGTGGTTAAAGCTAACAGGAACTTTAACAGGACATTGTAAAACCGAGCCTAAAAGTTCTGCATCGAATATCAGATCGCATTCACACATACTAATATAGTATTCTCGAGTGAGTAACTTTGTTTACTGCTATTAAAAATGATTTTTCTATATACAAATGCCAGTATATTGATTTTTTTAAATTCATATACTAACTAAATTTATTTTAGTTATTATTTAATTATAAAAAAATGATTTGCTTCATCGTTGCTTCGACCTTGAATTGTTTTTTTGCTTTTCATGATACGTAGAGAATTTTACCTGCTAATAATGACTTTCCAGTAAATTTTTTCATGATCATTTATACTTTCACTCGCACAGAAAATAGAGCACTGTCCGATTCAACTGATGCGAAAAATTCGCTAACACCAGTACTAGCATGCAAACTATTCACATATACGATAATAGAGTTTTTATGCGAGTGAGTTACTCGCCCGAGTCTACTAGTATACCAGTTTTGAAGTTATTTGTACTGCTAAAGTTTTTAGGCTTTTAGCAATAACGACAGTTTATTTATGTTTTCATCAATATGCAAATATTTTTAACTGACAAAAATCTATTTTCATAACAACTTTTACATTAAAAATTACTTTAAAAAATTTTACAAACGTCAAAATAAATGCGATTTTCAGTTAAAATAAGAATAAATATTATGATTGGTTATAATCCGTTGAAAATTGCATAAAATTTTATAAAATATAAGTTAAAATTATGTAAAAGATCTTCTGAACTCTATATATTTTCTTAATAAAAGAATAAAATTTTAGATTTATCGAAAAATATATTTTAATAGCAAATATATATATACAAAAATAAATTATTCATATATTTTTAGGCAAAATTTGATGGATCAAAAAAAAAAAAAAAAAAAAAGATTAAATATACAAACCATTCAATTTGATTTTGTTTATTATTATATATATTTTCCTATAATATTTTTTTTTTTCGTTGAGAGTTATAATTCAAAGGCGAATAATTCAATAACCATATTCGATAATGGTCGACTTCATTTTCATATCAATCTTTAAATGTAATCAAGAAAAATTGGTTTCGAGTGTACATAAAATCCAATTATTACGAAGACGAAATTTGCTTTTATTCTATTTTTTAAATAAAAAAAAAAAAGAGAATTTATTCTGATAACATGCGGCATAAAAATAAATTTATTAAGAAATCTAAAATATCTGTACACAAATGACATTGCTGATAAAATTTTAAAATTTGTTTGCGCTCAGTATTTAAACATAAATTTAAAATTATAAGTTATATATATATATATATATAAGTTATTTCATTTATTACGAATCAAAAAATAATTGCTTATATTATGTACGCTATAATTACAGCTATTTAATGCAACTTAGAGTCTATTTTTTATGGTATTTAATGGCTGTTAATCGATACAGCTTTAACGATTATATAATTGCATTTAAATATCTGCAGCGCATTTTAATTAAGGAAACAGTTAACAGAAAAAAAAAAAAAAAAAAAACAGTAGAGTGAAACTATTTCAGATGTTTCTCGAGAAGGAAAATTTCGGCATCACCTCTTTGTCTTTCGACAATTTTCTGTTTATGAACAAAATGCGTCCGCCATTTTGTTTCAAAAAATCGTACAGATATTGAATTCCTCGCCAGTTATATTAATGAAGAAAGATTAGTATAGACGAACCTTTTTTTTTCTCTATTTTTTAAAATTTTCGTAACTTGTCGATATTTAAATTATAAATCATTCGATTTTGATATTTTTGGAACCGGTAATCAATAAGCGGAGTATTTTAACTCGTATACCGTTTAAGTAAACTAATCACTACAAAGATTGATGTTTAATCTGTAAATCTAGTTAATCTAGTTCATTACGATACAATCTACTTGCATAATTGATCAGTTGGATTGATTTTTCTTGCTCTTCAACCAGAAAATTACCAACTTGTAAGATATTAAAAAAAAAGAAAGAGAGAGAAACGATTTAATATCGATTTTTGCTTGCAATTTTCATATTATAATAAGGCTCTCACTTATCCGGTGTCGCTTAAATTGACCTCCCCTTTAACCGGATATATTTTCATCAATATTTTTCTGCGAATCGGTTTTCCGGTGTCACGGACCCGGCAGAAAATCAAATTTAAAAGATTCTGGGAACGAGTACAATGCACTGTATTGATATAATTCCTAAGAAAAATGGAGTGATTTTGTTTAAAAAAAAACGAATTCAAATTAAAAAAAGATTACCGAGTAAATATAGAATTAACCGATGCAATTAATTCGACATCTGCACGATTTTTTGAAACAAAATGGCGGATGCATTCTGTATTGAAGGCGTGTAAATAGAAAATTGTCGGAAAGACAAAGAGCTGATGCCGAAATTTTCCTTCTCGAGAAGACCTAAAATATCTAAATTTCTTATTTTATTAATCTTATTTAAAATTTAAACATTTCTTAATTTATTAAACGTTAAATAAACATTTATATGCAACAACTCATACAGTGCATGCATACGTTTGCGTGTGTTTACGGATTAACCGATTCGGCTTGAAGTCCGGTTAATCGAAAATCTGCTGTTATATATAGGCCTATATATAAAATATAGAATTACAAATGGCTATTCATCAAGCATGTTTACGTGACCGGTACCTCTATATTATTAAAATTTGCGATTCGTTTTTTCTAAGAAATTCAAACCGAAGAAATAATAAACAAGACATAGACAGATGAATGTTTGTATCGTGAAAACAACTGGCATAATATATTAATCATAATATATTATCTTTGTTTCATTAAAAGAGAAAAATAAAAAATAAAAAAACGAGCAATATATCACTCGGAATCAAAATAATCCAGATGATACCAAACTTAATATTTTTATTGTGATTAAACTGGAGCTAATGCAAATCACTATTCTGAGTGTTATAAATCATCAGCCTGCTCGTTTTTTAAGCTTTTAAAAAATTATTCGATGAATTAGATAAAAAAAATAATAATAATAATCGTGTAACGACAAAAATATAGTAATATATATATATATATATAGGGGCCTATATATATATTGAAACTCAACAGAAGTATAGCTTTCTATAAATAATTAACTACAACTAACGATGCGAGGTATTCTTAGGAAAACTACTAAATCAAAAAGTTTCTTGAGGTAAAGAATTTAATATTGTATCGGCACAATTACAGAGATAAAAATACTTTCCTGAGGCTATATAATAATATCTCTATACATATTAAAAAACAGACATTTATGTAACCATCTTGTAAACGGTTCTTTTTTGACAATAATTAAAATGAATAATGAATGTCGATTTTTACAAATTAAACAACGCATTATATACGTTAAAACTCTCATTATATAATTTATATTCAGTAAACAAAATATCTAGCACAAAATTAATACATTAGCAAATACATAAATATTTTTTATTAAGCAGAATAAAAAAAATACCTAACGTAACTGCATATCCGTTTTCGTATATCAATTTTTTTCTTTAATTTTCTTGTAAGATGAAGAAGAATAAATAAGTTGTATAGCAGTAATAATAATAATAATATATAGAGATATATGAAAATTTACATTACAAAATACTTACCGTCTGGTAGATTAGCAGTGCTCCAAATAGAATCATTTCCAATTTCACCCATCTTGCACTGGCAACGATCTACAGGAGGAGGAGGGAAAAAAATATATCAGGAGAGTATTAGAAATTCTTTTTATGTCAAAATGCCAAGTTTATTAATAATGGAAACTAATAAATGGGAATATTCAAACACGACAACTAAGCATTGGTAATTCTATTATTACAACAGACTCGTAAAAATCAGATCGAATCGTGACACAATGAAAGAAGCAATATCTGACAGGAATATTCATTGAGAACCATTCAATCGCATACGTTTTCAAACGTCCACTTCAAAAAATGATGACTTAAGCTGTCGCATTATTTTATTTTTTTGATGTTCTCGAACTGCGCTATGTACTGATTTATATACGTAACTCTCTAGCGTAAATTTATTTATTTTTTTAAATAAAAAATATTATAAATCGCAGAAAATTTCTTTATACGAGCGACGCGATTATTTCTATTAAAAAGATCGTGTAATCAGCATTACCATCGCCATTTATGAGAAAAATTTACTGTATTTAATGGGTAATTCCGGAAAAAAAAAAAGTTTGCCTCAAACTTAGATCGTCGAGATAAAGTTAAATGACGAATAATTATTCATTTTATTTAAAAAAAAATCTAATTATTTATATAAAAATTCGCAAATAAAATTTTTTAACTCACAAAAATTTTATTTACATATTTAAAAAGTTTTACTGAATAAATAAAATAATAAAATTCTAATAAACGGCGCATCTTTTAAAGGAAATTTTATGTTTGTTTAAATCTTCAAATATATGAATTAACTTATTATTATTTTTTTTGCTATCAATGAAATAATTATCGTAATGAAAATCATAATTAATGCGTTTACTTTAATAATATTTATATATCTGCAAAAATAAACTTATTTAATCGAAAATTCTGATATAAAAAAATCATCATACAACAATAATTCAATGCTTTCTAATAAAAAGGCGCAGAAAATCCGCGAAAGCTAAAGAATTCGTGCGCTATTTATTGCTTGAATTACTATAGATTAAATATGAATCAGTACAAAATGTTAAGTTTTCCGTGACTTTAGACATTAAAAATATAAATATAAAAATAATTTTCATATCTTTAAATGTCTTTTTTAATAAATAAATCATTGAAGTAATTTTTTACATATATAAAAGCACATTTTATCAATTTGTTTAAATTTAATGAAATTTTTTTTAAATACTTTATAACAATGAAAATATTATGCAGAGCGTAACTTTAAAAAAAAGTCTGTGCGTGTTAAAATTAATCAGAACTTCGTTTATTCTATAATTTATTTTCTGATTTCTGTATATTCCGAACATATAAATTAAACAAAACAATATATAATTGGATGTACGAAGAAGCGAAAATTATATAAAACAGTAACGTAAAAACTAAATTAATGAAAGGTATTTCTGATACGTTTTATATAAATAATCTAAAAAAAAAAAAAAATTCTGCTGATGTTATCAGCTAAGTCTGTCTTCCAGTAAAAGTAATTTTTAGCGAAACTACTCAACGTAGGAGGATAAAATTCGCAGAGAAAGTTAATTTAATGAACTTCTAGATTTGGATAAGGTTTCAGCTTTCAAGATGCGAGAGATGAAGATGGCGATCTTTTTATTATTATTATTTCTTACTTTGACTTCCTATTTACACAATTCGGTAAAACTGCTTAATGCCGTAGAGCGTAGGAAAGATTTTCTTAATGCGACGAATAAACTAGATTTAAATTTCAATTCGAGGATAGCTGCTCTTTTGTTATTTGTATCGCATTTTAGTGGAAACTATTTAACATACAAGAGAGTAATTCGCAGGAGAGCATACTTAATGAATACTGCGAACTTTCTGAGGTTACAAACTATAATTTTTTTTTGTTTTTTTTAAATAATATTTCTACTCTAAATTTAAATAGAAAAATATTCGAATTAATCTTACGAAAATTAAAGAAAATCAAAAAGAAGCTTTTGTTTACTTAGCAGTGAAATTTTTGCTTTTTTTTTTTTTTTAACATTTATTTATAACGTTTAGCGAAATTAGTGAATGAATCTCGAAGGACATTTTCAATTAAGTTAATGGCAGCAAACATTTTTTTTTTTTTAAATTAAATAAATGCCCTCAATCTTTCCACAAATTTTCATAAGAAAAAAAAAAAAAGAGCAGAATATAATCTAGCTTGGGAGCATATTAAAATATGACGAATACCGATATTCGCAGTAGTAAATGGGTACTATTAATAAAACTTTCATTTAATTCTTTTTTTTTTTTTTTTTTAAGAAAAATAAAACAGTTTTCCGAACATAATTATATCATTAAGAAATTAAAGCGAGCAGAAATGAATCTGATGTTCATTAATCAATTTTACGCAAATGTTGAAGTACCGGTAATTTAATTATACTAATCTGAAGTTACCTTAATTAGCATTTATGAACAGTAATGTTAATAAAAATTATAAACTGGTTAACTTAATTTACTAGAACTTTTAAAAACTTTTATATAAAGTAGAAACTCACTTTTGATTTTCTCAGTCGAAAAACTACGATGGCCAAGACGATGGTGACAGTCGTACAGAAACTCTGAAATCCCAGTGCTAAACTTCTGAGTATCATATTATATTCGACAAAACATGGAGATGCATCAATACAGCTTTCACAACCGATTTTGCAAGGTAAACACCTAAAATCGTCGGGGTACATTCCAAATTCTTCTTCTTCTTGCAACTGGTTGGCAACGAATGCGGATTCCAAAAGGAGTCCATTGAAGCCGGATACTTGGCTCATGTTACTAGATCCTTCGGAAGGAAAGTAAAAGCCTCTTCGACATTGGCATTCATAACCACCTCTTCGAAAGCCAAGACCGCTAATGGGTACACACTATAAGATGAAACGATTTTTTTTTTTTATTTAAAGATAGTTCCATAGTTAAACATCGCAAATAATAATAATAATAAAAATCTCCTATTATTAAAGTTAAAAACGTCGCTCGTATGTCTTTTATCTTACGTTATAAAATAATATTTCTGCATTAAAAATAATGCAAAGTTCGTGCAAAAGATAATAAATATATAAATAAAAACTGTAATGGTCATAAAATGTTTATAAAACGACCGAAATGTTGACTTTTCATCTTTAAAGCTGTCAGTTAAAATGTATAAAATTTCTCTCTCTCTCTCTCTCTCTCTCTTCCTCTTTTTTTCCTTTTTTCTTCCCCTAAACCAGCTATCGTACAATAAATCCAACATAAAAATAAATTTTTATTAAATTTGTACTTCGTATGATCGGCTTACACTTCGCTATATATACGCAAATACATTTTTCGCAAAAAAAAAAAAATTTATATATACAATATATATATAAAATAGCAAACTTATTTAATTTTAAATAATATATATATATTATTTAAAATTAAATAAGTTTGCTATTTTTTTTTATTTGTAGATTCTCAAAAGAAAATTTCGAAAATTCTTTACAGAGTATTTTGCAATTTTCTGTTTCGTCTTAGTAGTTATTACGAAATAAAACTTCAAAAAATATATTAAAAAATAATTAGTTTATCAGTCCTATCAAGATATAGCATATATATATATAAACAATAAAGATAAACTGCATTATTGAAAAATCTAAGAGGAGCAAGATTAATCCGATTTATGAAAGTCTATCTAAAATGTTTTGCCAGTTTTTTTCTAGATTTTTTTTCGTCCCGAACTCTATAAAAAAAAATATATATATATATATATATATATAAAGTATATATAAGCCAAAATATAGATTTATAATAGCGTTATTTTTGTTATTAAATTCCCATTTAGAAAATAATTCCGTTTGGAAGAATTTAAAAGACGAAATTCTAAAACTGTTCAACATGGCATCGTATCAGTTTAATCTGCCATCAATTTTCGGATTTATTTTTATTTTTATTTTTTTATCCTATTCGTAGCAGTCTATAGTTGAGATAAATAATGATGTTGATTTACAAGGTATTATATAAATATATGTTGCTCGAATCAGTCAAGAAAGTTTTATCGTTTCTCGTGGAAAACTGGGGAGATCAGTATATTTTACCTTCTGAATGAATTATATCACTAAAAATTTTATATTCTATTTGCCATTCTGAATGATTACTGTTGACATTTCTTCAAGAGTAGTTTTTAACAAGTCAGATCGAATTTCCCATCCCTTTTTTTACCTGAAATTCTAACAAGATGTCATTCACTTCTAAGCTATATAATTTACAGAAGTATAATTTAATTTAAAGAAAAGAATATATATTTTAATGACTGCAGTATTATTCTAACAGATTACTCGTTCCCACTTCTATTTATAAAAATAATAGATAGGCATGTAGAACAAGTGCCCTCGATCAGTGAGAAATAACAAGATAGAAAAAGTTCTCAGCAAGATATAGCACACGAACTATCCACCTTTTTTTGTCTTATGCAAAATGATTTTTTGTGGCTTATATATTATTAAAAGTTTATTTATTTAAGGAATTTGCAATATCTAATAATAAAACATTGTCAAAATTTACTAGACATTAAAAAATCATTAAGAATTTTAATGCTTTTCGAATCATTAAAAGATTCTGAATTAATGCTAAATTGACTGATTAAGTCGAAAGCACGAAAAATTCGACTTTTGTAATTAGATAAACCCATACTTCAAATCCTTTTTTTTTTTTTATTAATACTATATTTAAATTTCAATTAAAATATACTTTTTTAACGTATTATTGTATAAAAAGTTTCGATCTAAAACACAGAAATAATATTTTTTTTTAACGTAAATACTGTAACTGTTTAAAATTTTTCGAATTTTTTAATTCTCTACTATATAAGTTTGTTTTTTAACGCATCGACGCAATAAAAAAAACAGCCCGATTGTTACGTCATAATTATTTGATCGCATTATTACGTGCGCGTTTACTGATTGGTTCTTCGGATGTTAATCAATTAAAGAACGTCAATCTACTAACCGTTTGTTCCGTTATAGTACAAATATATTGCGTTAGATAAAACGATTGCTTGCACGTCATCGGTTAACGATTAATACAAATTCTGTTAACATTAAAATTTTATTTCACACTTTATGCATTTATTCGATCAAATTGAAAAGTTCTGCAGGCAACCTTTCGCATGTAATACTAAGCAATAAAAAGTTTATTATCCGTCTAGAGTTCGCTTTTAAAATATTATACGTGTACATATATATATATATATATATATATCTTATGAAATTTCATAACCGAATCGACGAAGAGCAAATTATATTTTATGAAAATTATTTACGGAATTTTTTTTGTATCTTAAATTTTTGATTAAACGGGAGTTTTTAAGTTTTATAAATTTATCATTAATATCAAGAGACCAAAGACATATTCCGAAAGCCATAGCTTTAAATATGGTAGAACATTAATCATCCAAACACAGAATAAATAATAAATAAATAAATTTTTAAAATATTTCAATCTTTCTTTTTTAAATGTTTATGAGATATTTTGACATTTTTAGAAAATGTTTTTCCGTTCAGTTCGCATAGTTTTTTAAACATAATTCGGGTCGAAATTTCGTAATGTTTTCGGACAGTTATCATTATAATATGCTAAAAATATGAAAAATAGAATTATTTTAATATTAAAAAAATGTTTTTCATTAGAGAAAACAATTTTTCTGCAAAAAAAGCGCTCATTTAAAGCGAAACGGCACATTTTTTGAACGGCGTAATTTAAAAAAAAAAAAAAAATGGCGTAAAAATAGCGTTATAACAGAATAAAATTCTCGTAAAAAAGCTTAAAATAAACGAATACAAATTACAAACATTAAATTTACTTACTCTGGTAGTTATACGTTCGCATTTATGAGTCCCAGCAAAGAGAGAATCGTCATTTGCACACTGGTTAATATCCAAGTTTCTTAAATCAAAACTTAATGCTACCACTCCGCTAGAAAAGATGTAAAAAATAAAAATAAAAAATCTATTAAGCCACATTATTTTTAATATTATGCATTTTGAAAATTATTATCGTTATTATTGTTTGTTTAATAAACAAGAAATTCGATAAGTAACAAAATTCGTTTTTTTTTTTTTTATGGTTTGCATTAACATCTGCCAAACCATCAAAAACAAAAAACAAAAAAATATATTATTATTATTTTTTAAATTCGAGTACTTTGACATCAATAATTTAATTATAGTTAAAAAGTATCATATCAGATTTTCTATTATATACATAATAACTCTCTGCAGATTGAAAGAATTCAATTTAACAACCTATAAGTGCCTTTCATTGTTACAACTGTATAGATTAAGCAAATAAAATTAGAAACCATAAAGGAAGTATTTCATATTTTTTTTTATATATATAGAATTGTTATTATTATTATTATTATTGTTATTGTATTCTCTGAAGAATTTACGAGGTACCAAGAGACAAGGTTAAACGAAATAAAATAATATCCATTAGCCAACTAAATGAAACTCAAATCATTTCGGTTAATCTAATCATCCATTTGTGAACGACTAATTCGACCGAAATGGACTTTCTTTTGATTGATTTAAATAGAAGTAAATTTTTCTTTTGTTGCTTAAAAACTTCTCTTTCGTCTTCTTAAAAATCAAAATCTCTACAGATGTTCATTATGCTCGAAACTTTTTTTCTTTTTCCTCTTCCTAACGCGAGTTATATTCGTGTTTATTAACCATTGCGATAGATATTTAATGACTTTCGATAAACTAAATACCTGGTACTTCACTTTAAATATCAATTTAATAACATAACTAATACGAAAACGTTAATTAATATTTCATGGCAATATTTCGTACTTCTTTAATCATTTTAATCTCTCTCTAAAAGCCATTAGTTGTTCCGATAATTCCTATTTAGTCAATAAATTTTGCATTAATATATTTATAATATAATTATCGAGTGCAGATATGTTCCTAGATGATTATTTTATTCACTGCAAATGCATCAGAAAACAAAAAAAAATTAGATTTTTGCAAGTTAAATTGTTGTTTTGTCGAATGGTTTTCGTGTCGACTGTAATTTTGTTTAGATTTTTATCTAAACTGGTTATTATTTTTATGATATATATATATATATTTTTTATATTGCTATATTTTATTGTCGAGAAACGGGTAAAAATAATTAAAAATTGGTACTTTAACAATAAAAATAACTGTTGTTTGGACTGTTTTTAATTAATTTTTAAATATTTTGTTTGCCATTTTAATAAATTGCCGTGGCAAGAATTGTGTTGCTTATAATGGTATTAATTAGAAAAATGTTTTATCTTATAAACATTAAACTGTCTCATAAAATTAATATTTTTATATATTAAAACATAATAGTGTCGGGATAGTTTATTACGTGATATCAGTTCGTTACATAAATTATGTTAATGCTTAAAAAAAAAATTATGCGATGTTTACTATGAATTGGGTTAGACAATATAAGAATTTTTACTTCTAAGAACTTTATAACTTATATATATATATTTTCCGTTCGGAATATAATAAAGTTTATATTAAATTTAAAGATTTCGCTGTATTTTAGTAAAATTTAACAAGTTATCGTTCTCTTAAAGTAGAAAAAATAAAAAATAAAAGGTTATAAATATTACGCTGTTGAAAAATTTGCGTTTTAACGTCGAACGCAAATAATTAAACTTGACAATATTAAACCGTCTGTCTTTTTGTTTTTCTTGAGCAGTATCTTGCATATTAAAATCAAATACAATTTAAAAAAATATGCAGAAAATGCAAAAATCTTTCGAATTTTTATTAATACCCATATCTTATCCCATATTTACGTAGGAAATTCTACAAGAGCTAGCCTCTTTATGTATGGCGAACCGAAATAATTTATCCACAATTTTTTTTTTTTTAATTAAATTTCTTAAATGAGTAAAAATTAAAAAAAAACTTTAATAAGAAATTTTTTTATTAAGATATTTATTTTAATAATTAATCGATTCTGTCGCTTAAAATTATGCAATACTTAAGAAATATTTTTGTCTGAATATAATATATATGTGTGATCGATTGCTGTTTATAGCATGGAAGTCGTGGCAGCAAATAAGTTGTACTTTCGCTTTATAAAATTGCTGGAGAAAATGCTTGATATACTTGAAAAATTCCGATCGATTTTCATTTTTTTTTAATATTAAAAAATAAAAATAAAAAAACAAGAAAACTATTCCAGAAACGATCTAATAATACAGTAATTATTTTCATAATTAATTGCGGAATAACCGAAACAGAACGTTTAACTTAAACAATTAATTCGATGCAATTAAAAACGAATCCCGAATTCTTTACATAAAAATTTATGATTTTAAAACATAAATCTTATACATCAAGAGAAAATTTATGGATTTAAAGTTAAAAGTAATTACATATTATATACAAACTATAGTTTGCATTGGTTGTTTTGAAAAAGATAATCATTATAAAAAAAAGAAAAATTGATTTTGAGATATTAAAAAAAATGAGATATAAGATGAATTCTTTACAATATGAAGAAAAATATAAGTAAAGTTGTATAACAGAAAACATTAATGGCTTGAAGTGGACTATTTATAATCTCAGAGGGATCTTGTTTTATTGGAAAAATACATAACTTAGTTTTATCTGTTTGGAAACAACACTTGAACATTAATGCTAATGCACGACAATGTTCGTGTGCATTTTAAAAACGATTATTTTTACTCTTTTTGATGAATGTTTAATCCTGTATAATACAGATTTTTTTAAATCCTTCTAAACGAGATTATTATCCTCTTCCAAATGTTTCCTTTATTTTCTTCTCTATTTAAATTAAATAGTTTGATCACATATATATATATTTTAATTTTAACTGAAAATTGATTAAATATCTTGTTACATAATTCAATTATTATATCATGTCACAGAATCCTTACTAGATTTTCTAACGAGAGTGAAAAAATAGTAATTATAGAATGATGAGAGAGAAGTGTCGAATGGCAATAAACGATTTTAAAATTAATTTTTTTTAATTAAAAAAATAAAACTTGTATATTGTTGTTTAATTATTATTTTCTATTAAAACTTTAATGAATATATCCATTATGTTGTTATATTGCTAAATAATGTTTTCAATCTTTAATAATGATTAAACAAAAAAAAGCAAAGATATTATTTTATTATTATAATTATTTTATACGCGTTTTTTTGGCTTTGTTTCCTCCATTCATTCTTGGAAGTCATTAAGTTTAGAAAACGATTTTATAAACGGTTTCTGGGATCGACCTATCGATTTAATTGTCTATAATCTGGTCCCAATCGATATTTTGTACTCCATCAAAAAAATCAAGAAGATAAAAATATAAAAATAAAAAACAGATTGGTTAAATAAGATCCAAAGGAAAGGAACTCACCCGAATTCGATTTTGGACCTTTCAGTTCTGCTGAAAAATGGAACTGAATAGGTCACAACCCACGTGTTTCCGCCTCCGCAATCGTAGTATGGAGCAGACCACATTCCATCTTCGGGTCCAACTATAATATCCATCTTCCAGTCGTCGTACAAGTAATCACTGGTTTTACTCACTAGAATATCCGTATAATTCTTCATTGCTTGTTGCCTGAACCATTCGCTACCGATCCAATTAGGATCGTCGTAAGAATGGTTATAAGTCTTGGCCAGATCTTTGGTTTCGATGATGGCACCAATCCTATATGCAAAAGGGCAGAATAGAGAGTTTTCAGGACGGAATCTTCCTCTTTGAAAAGCAATAGCGCTACTGAACACTTGTTGCTCACTCTGTACATTAAGTTTTACGATCGTATAATAGAAGTCTTCATTGTGTAAAAGTTCCGTGACGTCTTTCGTCTTCAGGAATAGTGTAGTTAGAAGATTGGCGGTTTTAACTGCTGTAAAAACTTCGGAATCGAATAAATCGTAGGTCTCATTTGACAGTTCGTATCTAAAATGTGACAATGAGGCTGTGGTGCAGTATTGGCTATCACTGCGGTTGTGCGTTAGTTCAATGTAATGAAGTACTGCTGTCACAAAGTCATCACGGTCAAGCAACCGTCGAACTTGTTCGTTATGTTGTAGATGGACAGTCCTGCTAAATCTTCGAATTCTTCGCGATAAATGGGTGAAATTCGCATGTATTTCGTTAAAATGGAATGTTAAATCGCCGTTTCTAACATTCGAATGCGTCCAAACTGTAAAACAAAGACGTAAGACGAGCACCAACAACAATTGTTTCTTCATTGTAATTTGACTTTTAGCACCAAAAATCGAATCTTAAAATATCCCATTCGAGCCTCATCGGGGCCATTTTTTTTAATTCCTAACATCAATGCACCATTGATTTCTTGTGGCAGATTTCTGTAATCCAATATTACACATATTAATATAATTCAATTATTAAAAAGAAGAAAAAAATCAGGAATATCATCATTAAATCACGAACAACTTAATAATAAAATAATCAATAAAACTTCCATTATATCAGAGAATATTTTTTTTATAACGTGATCGCTAAAAATTATAAAAATTTTCTTTCATTAAAAATTTAACAAGATACTTTACTATATTTATTATTTGAATAAAATTCTCAAAAATAATAAAATCAATTATAAAATAGTTTTAAAAATACTTCAAAATTCAATATAGGATTAGTCGTTATTTTTGTTATTATTATTTTTATTTTTTGCAAAAGCCATAATTTGTAAGAAGCCAAAGAAATCCAAAGTTAAATGTTATGTAAATAAACATTTAACTCCGAATACTTAAAATATTTTACTTAGCTCTATTTAGGTACTCTTATTATAGAAAAAAATGATTAAAAAAATTATTTTGGCTTAATTTAGATATGCAGCTACCAGTCTCTTATAAAGCAGTTCTTTCAGCTTTTACTGCACAGATTTTTTTCCTTTTTTAATGTAGCAAGACGATCATCAATCAGCTTTTAAAACTTCCTTTATAATCATCTCTTCTTTTATTATTATTATTATATATATATTTTTTTAAATATCACGTCGAATATTTATAGAGTCGACGAAACCTATTAACAATATTTATTTAAAATCAATTTTTTTTAAGCGAGAAGAAAAAAAAAATCCATAATCTAACACCCTAAAGTCGTGACATATTTTTCGTACTACACACGTTAAAATCGCGTTAAACAAAAAAATTATATCCGACGTTATTTTTTTTCCTGTTTAACAACATTCGATTATAATTATATATATATAATCGATTAAATTTATCGTATATTAAAGGAATCATCGATTCGTACAAGAATAAATTTATTCTATTTTTCTCTTTTTTTTCCCCTTCTTTACAGAGAGTCAAATATTAGGAAATCATTTATAATCGAATACTATGTACATTTAAACGCCGTTACTGTCGTATCGAAGAGTACGTACACAAACACAAACGTATTATGTCGTATAAGGTATTTAAATAAATCGATTAATGAAACTTACGTAACGTTGTAAAAATCCACATTGCAATGAAATACAGTATGTCATGCACAAAATAGTCGCTCCCTTAGCGTTGTATTTTCATTCAGTCTTAAATGGCTGCTGACATAGTACAGAGGGCGCTCGAATTTAGTATAAGAGCTTTTACCTATAAAATGATACCGTACTAGTATAAGGTTTATTGTTGTCGATACTCCTCGTTGTCTATATTGCTAGCGTGGTAATAGAGCAGCGTATAATCACTTAACTCCTGTATCATTCCTTTACCCCTCCGTAAGCGTTATATCTTACTTCCCTACCCTAACATACATCTTGCGACACGACCTAAACGCCATCTTTCCTTTTGAAATCGATTTGTTAAGCGCCTAGTCCCGTCTGGATACATACTACTTTAGTAACAAACCCGACACACTTATTTATCGGTTTATAATACGATTTAAATTAATACTAGAAGAAGATTTTTCGCGTATAAATATTCGTTGCAAGATGGTTAAAAATTCCTGGATATCTTCCTTTTTTTTTCCCCCTCAGTTTGTTTCTTCATCTCTCTTTTTTGTTTTTCTTCATTTTTTTTTGTTTGGAAATCTATCAATTTTTACAGATGTATTAACTGCATTATAACCGTATAATGCGGTATTGTTAGTAACAGTGTAATTACTAATCGACTGTATTGATTTGTTTTAATTATAGTATATATTTTTATAATTACGTTAAATTGTATATCTGTGCGTGTGAATATTTTTAATTTTTAATTTTTTATTTATTTTTCCAATTGTCCGTTTCGTTTATTTCTGTTTCGGTTTTCATTTACAAGTCATTTTCTGTTTAATTATATGCAATTTCCGTAAATTTTAGCAGGAAATATAAGATGATTGATGATTTATTAAGAAGGGAAAAAATAAATGAGTCAATCTGGAATTGGAAGAATGCTTTCAATTGCATCGTTTAAAATATTACAGAAAAAAATAAAAAAATATAAAAAAAATAATAATTTAATCGTGGTTTATAAAAAAAATTAAAAAATATTTATATATATATCGAATTATGTTATGAAATATTACTAACTGTAATGATAGAGAAAAATGTACAAGAAAATAAATTCCTCTTTGTTTTTTATCCATTTGCTTGATTAGTATAATAAGTCGCTCGTAGATGGCATTACTTTTCATTTTAAGTTTTCTATTGTTTGCAGATTAAATAATAAAAGTAAAACCGTTTTGGTTACATAAACAAGCGAGATTTTTAAAATTTGCGTTTAATATATTTTAATAAAAGGTAGGTTTCTGACTGAATATTTATATTAATGTAGAATAATCTAATATACATTCATATACGGTATACAATGCAATATTTTAATCTATGAATATCTTCCTAAACTTTTAGAAGGAGCGCTCTTACTTTCAAAATTGTCATAAATTTATATTTATGCATATTTTATTTTTGAAAAAGTTCTAAATAAAATATATATGTGGCATGATACAAGAATAACAACACTCAGGAAAGTTAACTTCGAAAATTTCAAACAAATTTATGGTGATAAATAATGGAATTTTTATATATATTCATTGAAAATTAGTGTGTACAGAATTAATACTACATATACATGTGGTAATATCAGTTCCATATATTCTGTTACGCTTTTATTGTTTATATATATGTGTTTTTTAAAACAAACTCGTTAATTAAAAAATAATTACAATAAAAGTAATATGAATGATAAATAATACCCGTAATAAGCAAAATATAGCGTTTCATTAACTAATACGTTCATGTATTTCCAGATGTCTATTAAAATTTCCGCATCTAGCGTTAATTGGGTAATTCCCAGTTGATATTTTTATTTATAAATGCTCCATTTTTTCTTAACAAAGTTGGTGGTGTTTCCGGATAAACTGTCGATAATCTTCGTGTCTATGTGATGACAGTTGTCGAAGGCAACATCTGCTAGGCATGAAGAGTTTCTATTATTTGTTTGCATCAGACATATGTCGTATCCTATCTATCTTGTACTATTCTTCTAATAATGTCCACAGTACAGCATCTGGTATTAAAAAAAGAACTTATAGAGATTGGTAACAGAAAAGAAGATAGTGGAGAGAAGAAATTCAAGCATGCTTAATTTAACCTTATTCATAATGACTAGACCGAACAGCATCGAATAGATCTCTGTAGTTTAAAAAAAATATGCTGCATGCTAAATATTGCCTAGAAGTTGCCTTCAAAAACTGTTATCACAGCATCTTACATACAATAGGAAGAGACGAAGATTATCGATAGCTTATTCAGGGATATAGCTTTGTTCGTTAAAGGAAAAATGGAACATTTATAAAGAAAAATCACTGAGTATAACGGAATTAATGGTAGCGATGCGGAGATTCTAATAAATTCCTGGAAATATATGGATAAAATTATTTAATGCAAACGTTATATTTATATTTTATTTGTATTTATTACTCTGCATTATTACTTTTATTTATTATATTAATTTTTATATAATTAGTTTAAAATTGCGAATTTTAAATTTACTGTTAATTGAAAATATTCATTATTTATAACAGCTTATTATTTGATTCAAAAAATCTTCTAAACCAAAATGAGCTTGGAAAAAATTATTGCACAAGTGAGGGCAAGTAATTAGTTAATATTATAAAGATAATGGTGGATGACTTAGGATTATAAAATATCATGCAAAATATACAACAGAAATAATGCCATGTCAGCCATTTTGAAAAGCCATTTATGATTCACCAATCGAATTGAATGACTGTTAGTTTTATTTTTGATTGTTTATTTTTATTTTTTAATTGCTTTTTAATTACAAAATAGTAATTTGCAATGCTTGTGCTTATATGCTTTGTACCTATAATAGGGAAAATAAATTAAAAAAATTATCTTTCATCAATAATTTTCATTTTTTGTTTTATTTAATTAAAATGCTAAGTTATAATAAATTTTTTTTTTTTTATTATAACTTGGCATTATTTTTTAATAATGCTAAGTTGTAATATAATTATAATAGTGTAAAAATATTTTAACAAAAATCGATTTAAAAAGTTATTTTTATTTTTATATAAAAATAAATTATGTAATATCAATTTAAAACAAGTTCATCAAGGCAAAATTATAAATTAATTGTAGCATAGGCAAACTTTCAAAAAAGATTTGCTATTCTGCATGTAATTTTCGAAATACTGTATATTCGGTTTAGACTGCAAGACACTAAGAGGCATGAATATTTTGTTGGATTGGATAATATCGCCATTCTGAGAGGCCATCTCGCTCTTTCTAATTTTCTAATGCCACTTTATAATATATTCTAAATTAATATTTTTTTTTAAGTATGATTTCATTTCAAGGATTCTGCGAAATTTTGTATTAGCGAAAATGACGCTTTAAAATATTTAAACATATTTTTAAATATTTAAATAGCAGTGAATAATAAATTCATAATCCGCTCTACAATAATACATTTATTGAAAATATATTAAAATTTTATTGGTACCGTTTTCAATAATCAAGGCTAAACAGAAAAAATGAATAAAATAATTTATCATTCTGATTATAGGTCTACTACTTATTACATATAGAGTTTCTCATTCTGTAAGAGTTTCTCTGATCATAATTCTTCATCATATTGAAGCGAGATCGAGGAAACAATTTCGGATTATTCACTTAATCTTCTTTACGTAATCTGATGGTTGCTTAAAAGTACATTTTATTTCCATATGAAGCACCCAGAATCGATTCCGGGCTAGTCTGTCAGAAGTTTTTACAAGACGTCGGAATTTGCGCGATCTATCATTGATGCAAACCACTAGTGATGAGCTCTAGAATTGATATGCCGCTTAATATCCAACAAAGATGAAAATCAGCATAAAACTAAGAAAAAAAATCTTTCAGATATAAAACTACACACAATCAATAGATATCCAGCAATATTTTATTTAGAAAGTGAAACTGAAATGTCTGCTATTCTATAATTATCAAGGAATATTTATATAAATAATGTTCATGTTTACAAACATTAGAATATGAAAATTTTTGATATAATATTTATGCCATTTCAGTTTTATTTTTAAATTTCAATATTTTTTAATCAGAATCGAAATGCATAAAAATATTAATTTTTTGGCGAATTATTTCACCAAATATTAATTGAAAAATAGGTAGCGAATTAATCCGTTATTACGCCACAAAATTCAAATATAGGACTCAATTATTGTTGTAATAAATTTATGCTCTATACATACTGTATATACATATAATTAAATAAAAATAATAAGCTTTATTTGTCGATCCTCATTCTTCATCTATCAATCAACCCAATTTTTGGTATGGGCAACATGGGGGGCATTTTGAAATGGCTTCACGTTTTATTACAGTTCAAAAAAAGTATTCAGATTCAATAAAAGTAAAATATATAAAAGTATTCCTTTCTTCTATCTGTTTTAAAGTTTTTATTCTGTCATTTCATGTTCAATTTTGGTCTAGACTATTTAGATCTACTTAAAATTCATGGAGAATATTATATCTCATCGATATTAATACAGTTATTTATCTATCAGATATGAAAGAAAATATTAATAATCAAATTTTATTAATGTTATAAAATCAAAATTAAAATGCTTTAATAGAAAATTTGATGATAATATCGTGTATTTTTTTTCTTTTTAATAAATCTACTATTTATTAATTATGTCTTAGCAAATAAAAATTACTGTAATGCAGATTTGATTTTCGTTGATCAATATTTGAAATATCACAGAGTAAATATTTCATTAGAGTATTGAAAGAGAAAATATAAAAATAAAAAAAAAATTCAATAAAATATATTTAAAACCGCAAATTACACTTAAAGCATATTATGAAGAACGATATTATTTAATATTGTACAGTGTCCAGTACTCGGGTTTGGCTCGCATCGCTCAACCGAAACGTCAACGTAGTTACGTCATCATTGATGTAACTATGACATCATCGGGATAGTGATGTCGTTACGCGGTTAAATGTCAATGCCGTCATTGAAACAATAACGTCAATAGAACATCAGTCATATTGTTATAGTAGAAGATACGAATAAGCGTTCATTTTGTTATACAAATTATAAATATAAAAATAATAATAATTATTTAATAGAATGTTTAAAAAATTGACTATAAAAATTTTATTAAATATAATTTCGAAAAAAACTTTTAATATTATTAGCATTAAATTATTTAATTTTTTCTTCGTTTTTTATCGCATTTATGCGTTGTTATACTTTAACCAATTTTATTGAAACAGAATTAAGAAAAATATTTAAAAATAACGGCATTAGTTCTATTAAAATTTATTAATTAGATTTTAAAATTTCATAATGAAATCTGGTAATATAACAAATTAATATGAATATTACAGTTTAATATGACAAATTATTGAATTCAATTCTCTAAACTTTGCATAAAAAAAAAAAAAAAAAATGTTATAAGATGAACTGACTGTTGTTTATTATAGTTAACTTACATTTTTATACAGCATTGTGTTTTAAACCCGCTCTAATTAAATAATTTCATAATTAAAGATATAATTCATATTGTTATCCACTGTCCTTTGTTACAATCTTATATACCATTTGTACAGTTATTGTGATTTATATTTGTTCAGAAATAATTCGGATTATGAGAAATTTTCGAATAAAAATAATGATATACTATGTATTCAAGCACGAACTAGTATTAGTGAAGTCGAAGAAACCAATTCAAATATTGCAATTATTTTATTAAACTTATTTTACGATAAAAAAAGAAATCGTAGAAAACTTATAATAAGAGTCAATGGCAGAATCATGTCAGAATCCATTGATATAAGCAGCCCATTCATATTTTTGTGATGAGTTATTTCTTTTCTCTAGATTTTAAGTGGTTTCCCATCCTATTGAATAATAAGTGGCGGAGTTATTCCAATATCCCACATCTGCAATTAGTCAACTATCAAGTGAATAATGGAATTCAACCGTCGGATTCAGATCCTCCTCCTGAAAATTCTTGATCTGGAATCAAATCCAGTCCTTCGAAAGTTAAGCCAATCTATGCCATTTGGTAAGTCAGCTATAAAGAATGATGTTAATTATTCCTCTCTCGAAAATTTTAGAGGTGTGGATTATATCATTCAGATGGAAAGTTATCACTGCTAAACAAATGAATGGAGAGATGAAAAATTGAATTCCAGATTTTCTTTAGTCGGTCAGATTGACCGCATGGAAACTCTTCGGCTTTCAGAGGATCCGGGATATAGAATCGAATCCGATCCCATCCTTTGAATCGGCCAGATAGATACTGTACGTGTAAAGTAGTGGCTCACACCTTGGAGGATCCGGATTCAAATCTGAGTTCCACATAGCTAATTTTTCGGGAGGAGTCCGGGACCTTGAATCTTTCGGTTGACCTTGCCATTGGTGCTAGCCATCCTGGGATAACTCTATAAGTTGACATCGCCAGATAAAGTATGGCGGCTTAACTAACCTAATCCAATCCTTGAAAAATTATCCGATGGATCCAGGCCTTGCTGGATTCCCGCTCTCTACAATCCAGCTGATCTATCCACTGATTTGAGCGGCATTAGGTAGACTATATTTGCTCCACTGTTTAGCGATTAATAATTGGGAAATGGCGTCATCTATTGTAAAATAATTCCAGGTTCTCTATATGGAAAAATTAATATATCTATGATTCATTTACCTTTCTTTAAGCGAATACATATATATATAGTAATTACGTTTAACATAATGAATAACCACTTTTTTAATTAGCGTCACTTTCCAATCGTTGGCTTATTACTAAATGATGGAGCCATTTCAGACACTCGTGGAATTATCAGCCGCTGTAAAGAATGAGAATCGAATAGCTGGGCCCATATTCTATATATGAATTTATCAAGTGATGGGATCAGGATTCAATCTCGAATCTTCTGAAGTGAAACTCGAAGCATTTCTACGCGGCAATTCCGCCGACAATGAACTACCATTGTAAATTAATTACAGCACAATTGATATATTGATAATAAGCAAATAATATACTTTACAGTATTAAAATCTGTTAAGATGTATCATTTTATTTCAAAATGATTTTTGTTTATTTTTATGCTTACAATTAAAATTATACTACCAGCTTCTTTTAAATTTCTGGTATTAGACTCTTTATCAACTAATTGCACCAATTGGTTTAATAATAGTAATCATATCTTTGAATATTATCTGATATCCTATGTGCGATTCGGCGGCTTAACTAACACTAATTTAATCTGAATATTATCTAACTTCTTGATGATTATGATAAAACTGCAAGTACACATTTGCTATGTATATTTCGATGAACGAATACAAAGTCTAAAAAGTGATCATTTTAAAGTTTTGATTATACAATAGTTTTTAATTATAAATATAAAAATGATAGATTGTTAAATATAATGGCTAGGAAGCATTACGAGTTTTAAGAAGAATTTACTTGCTCACAGGTTATCATAGCAATTTATTCTATTGAAGATCAATGAATGGAGACTAGAGGAACCAATTCGATTTAGACATATCTTCAAAATTTTCAGGAAACAATTGGGTTCGGCAGTCGGCCGGATTTGGTAAGTGAAAACGCTTCGGCTTTCGACTCCGGAGGACTCGAGTTTGAGTTTCGGTCTCATCCTTTGAAAATGTTTATCATGAGGTCTGAGCCTGGCCCATTGATCCACGTCCTCCACAA